>JAODAL010019878.1:0-70874 GCA_025379985.1 Phyllomedusa bahiana | reverse complement strand
AGTCCGGGGTTTGGGGTGACTCTGGGGTGACGGTGGCTCTCGGGTTGCCCCCCCCTTCAAAACCGCAGGGATGGTGCAGGGTTTTTTCCCCCAAAAGGTCCTCTGGGGCATAGGGCCCCATAGAAACCATTCATTTTGAAATTTAAATCTGTTTTGGAGACCGTCCACACACGGGTCGGAGCTGGGACCCCTCTCCGAAAAACCGGCCTGGGCTGGGTGCCAAAAACCCTTGTGCCGGGCAAGGTGGTTTCGAAAAGGCAAAAATCTATGGCCACCCTTAATATCGGTGGGCTGGAGCCATCCCTTCCCTGGCCATGCAGAACCTGTCTCCAGAAATTTCAAAAGACTCCCCGGGGTCTGGACTGCCGCTGAGGAAGGCTCGAAGTCTAATTTCGCATTTCCCCGGTCGCACCCCTTGTCCCGCCGGGCTGCGTTGCGTCACTCGGCCTCCCCGTAAACCGTCTCTTGTTCTGCAACAAAAGGGGAATTCCACCCTCCACATGCAACGTTGGGGCAGCAGTGCAATCCCATTACGCGTACGAAGTGACACTCCTGACTTGCAGGGGTGCGGCCGGGGGGTGTTGACCCCGAGGGGGGCGGGGAAAAGGGCTCTGCACCACCCTTTGCCATTTTTGAAGAAGCCACCAAAAATGGTCAGTGCGGACAATGCCCTTGTCAGCAGGGAAAATTGTGGGATTTATTCGGGAACGATCGTTGGCACTCTAAAACAACAGGTCCCGCCACGAGGGGGGGGAGACGGACCGTGCGGACCGGACCCTTTTCTCCCCGTCAAATCCAAAAGGGCCCCGCATTTCACAATTTCATCGTCTTCTTTGGGCTGGTTCGGGGCCCGGGGGCTACAAGGTGGCGCATAAGCTCCAGGGTGCATCATCTCAGGCAAGTCAGGGCGGGTTTTTTAATCTTCCCGGGGAATGGGGGAGGGGGTATTCCTAGACACCGATTACCTACGTCCCTGCCTTGGAAAGAGGGGGGCGCAAATTTTTGAGGGGGAGGGGGAAAGATGGAAGATCATTTTTGTATCCCCTTTGACCCAAAGGTTTGGGGAATCAAGGCTCCATCTTCACGAGTGCTTGATCCCCCCTTTTCCTCCAACATGATCGGCTTAAGGCCAAAAATGAACACAGTTTACTGGGGGGCCACCCCCCGGACCCCCGGGTCAAAACAAAATCAGACTTTCCTTCCACCCCCCCAAATAGGAGTAAAATGCAGGAAATGGAGACCTGCGTTTGTCAACTGGAGACTCTTTTGCGCTGTTTCACGCAAAGTCACGGTAAAAACAACATCAGGACGTGACAGCGTAGATGCCAGTACCGAGGGGCAGCAGCGAGGGGGAAAAGTGGCAGAAGCCAAAGGGGGTGACCTTGGCAATTTTTATTTACCACCTCACCAACCATCAATGCAGGGACACATCCAACCACAGGCCCATTTAAGATCAGGGTCCGACTATCTCGTCTCAACCCGATGTTTTTGTTGCTTTTCCGGACCCAATAGACTTCGGGGTATCCAAAATGGACAAAGGCCCCCGAGCTCGCCACCATAGGGGTGTTGTCCTCCCAGCGCCCGTCATATTGGCGCCCCTTCGCACGTGGGGGATCTTTACGAAAAACGCACCCGGCTTTCCACAGATAATGTGGTCGTTTGACTTTCATCAAGATAAAACGGGCGGGGATCCTGATGATTTTTGTGGCCCCAATTGCCGAGGTCCCCAAATTAGTTCCCGGGTCAACTTCCTTTCCCTCTTAAACGAAAGGGTCCCTTAAAAATTTTTTTTTTAAAATGACATTTCTTCTGCAATTTTTTTCTTTTTCCCCCCAACGTTATTTTGCTGGTTTTTTGCTGTGGGAGACGTAAAAGACGCAAGGTTTCAGACAACACCGTATTCCATTTACTCACTTTATTTAAAGTTTTCGCTTGTCAAGGTTTTGGGGGTATGTTTTGTGAGATACAGCTATAATTATGGCCTTTGGAACAGAAATGTGGCTTTTAAGGGCATTTCTCCCTCACAATTTTTTAAAAGTGGTGAGAATCATATTTTTAAATTTTTTGGGTCATATTTCTGTGAATACAGCAATAATCAGGTCCTTTTGGGAAAGAAAATGTGGTTCTAAGGGCATTTCTCCCCCACAATTTTTAAAAGTGGGAGAAGTATTTTTATAATTTTTTGGATCATGCTGCTTTGAAATGACAATAAACATCCTATTATAAAAAAAAATTTTTCTAAAGACATTTGTTCTTCCAAATTTCCCAAAATGGCTCAAAGGGGCATGCTTGAATTTTTGGGGCATTTTTTCTGTGACATGCAGCATAACAGTCCTATTATAAAAAAATTTGTTTCTAACAGACATTTGTTCTTTACAATTGTCCAAGTGGCTCAAGGGTCATGCTTTTTAATTTTTTGGGGGATTTTCTGTGACATGCAGCATACTACGGTCCTATTAAAAAAATGTTTTTTAACAGACATTTTTCTTCACAATTGTCCAAAGTGGCTCAAGGGTCATCTTTTAAATTTTTGGGGGGGATTTTTCTGTGACATGCAGCTATACTACAGGGGCCCCATTCTAAAAAAAAAAGTTGTTTCTAACAGACTTTGTTCTTCACAATTGTCAAGAGTGGGTCAAGGGTGAAGGTTTCTGTCAAAACAGGAAAGGTAGGAAACTGTTAATGGACAATATTTCAAAAAGACTTGTTTTTGCAAGATCTTTAACATAGTTCAAACCCCGTATTGAGACAACCCCTTTAATCAAATTAAAAAAAAGAAACAAAGACATGGTGGGGGTTCCCTCCTATTTTAAAAAAGTGTTTTCTAGAATTAAACTACTAAAAAACTTGCATGTACAAAAAAGCTGGTAAAAAAATTGCTTGAATTGTACAAGGGAGGTACAGGGGAAAACTTTACCAATGTAGTTATTCAGAGGACATGGAGTAAAAGGAGCAGACAGAAACAAAATAAGAGACAATTTTCTCCAGACGTTAGTAAAAAAGAGAAAAAAAAGCCAAGAAAAAGGGGGACCCGGGGGGAAAGACGGTAACCACCCGTTTTCCAAGTGAAGCTCAATTTGGGCCCCCTCTCGGAGGGGGAAGGGTCCCAGGCAGGGGGCAGATATGCCCCGTAAACTAAAATGGTGTTGAAAGACTCCTTTTTCCCCGCACTTTTAATCTGGGGCATGCAGGTTTGGGGCCATTGTGGCCAGGAAGGTTTTCTATATCCAGTGAAACTAAAAAAGGGGTTGAAAAAATCCTTTTCCTGCACTCTTTAACTGGGGGCATGCAGGTTTGGGGCCAGCTGTGGCCCAGGGCAGGTATTCTCAATGCCAGTGAAATAAAAAAGGTGGTTGAAAAACTCCTTTTTCCCCCCTTTTTTAAACGGGGGCACAGGTTTGGGCTCATGCGTGGCCCAGGGCAGGGATAGCAATTCCAGTGAAATTAAAATGGTGGTTTAAAGACTCCTTTTTTTGGCACTTTTTAATCTGGGTCAGCGGGTTTTGGGGCCATACTGGGCCAGGACAGGTATACTAAAATGTCCTGAAACTAAAATGGTGGTTAAAAGACCCTTTTTTCCAGCACTTTTTAATCGGGGTCAGAGGTTTGGGGCTATCTGCTTCCGGGAAGGGGATATTCAATTCCCCTTCAAGTAAAATGAGGTTTTCAAATCAACTGCCTTCTGGTTTTTTTAAATTGTGGGTCATGCAGTTTAAGGCTCATGCTGTGGGGGCAAGACAGGGTATGAATGGTCTGTGATTTTTTTTACTGTGGTTTTTTTATAACCTAATTTGGTTCCTAAGAGTGCACGTATCCTTTGACTGTTGGGGGATGTTAATTCCAGTTTTCTCCACCCTTTTGGGTGAAAGAATGAAGGGTTTTTGTTGCTCTCCCATAGATTTTAATGGTCATCGGTCAAAATCTACATCAACCATCAAAATATCTTGTCGAGGGGGTGGGTCGACTACCCAAACCATTGACCATGTCGATGGAAACGTAATCGCCCCCAAACCTATCCTTAACTCCAAAACGGGCCTAGACCTTAAAGGGATATGATAAATAAAACCCCCTGTATTTATTTCCCCCCCAAAAAAGTAACAACTTGGGAAACCCTTGGTTTAAAAATTTCGCCTCACAAAGGGGCAGGAAAAATTGACTTTATGGCCTTAAAAATCTGTGATTTACGAATATAAAAGCACAAAGAGTTTAAATTAGCCTTCAAATTTAAAATTTATGCTACAGAATTTTTCTTGGCGAAAAAAAACAAAGTTCTTTTACTGAGTACAACTGCAGAAAAATACTTAGAAAACTTTGGATGAAAATTGCGCAAAAGAATTGAGGCAGCCAAAAACACCATTTGTAGCATTTACAATGGCGTGTTTTTTAACTACACAACAAGAGGAAAACTTGTAATTTAAACCCTTTCCTTGTAAATATGCTACGGGAAAAAATTCTTTTTCCCCGGGGGAAAAAGAAGGTTTATTTTAGTCCCCAAAGCAGCAAACAACGCTTAATTAACTCCTGGATGTAAATTGCGCAAAAGAATTTGGAAAACCAAAAACTAGGTTTTGTAGGGGTTTACAATGGCGTGTATTTTTTTACACAAAAAGAGAAAACTTTAATTTAACCTTTCGCTTGTGAAATTAAATGCTACAGGAAAAATGTTTTTTTTGCCGGTAAAAAGAGGGTTTATTTTAGTCACTAAGCAGCAGAACAACGCTTAATTAACCCCTGGATGTAAATTGCGCAAAAGAATTGAGAAACCCAAAAACTACGAGCTTTGTACGGTACATGGGCCCCTATTTTACTCTAACAACGGGGAAAATTTGAAATTAACCTTCGCTTGAAATTATGCTACAGGAAAAAATGTATTTTTTGCCGGTGAAAATGCGGTTTATTTTAGTCCCCACAGCAGCAGAACAACGCTTAATTAAACCCGGGCTGGAAATTGCGCAAAAATTGAGCAACCAAAAACTACGATTTTTTTGTGCGTGTTACAATGGCGTGTATTTTTAGCTAAATAACAAGAGAAAACTTGTAATTAACCTTCGTTTTGTAATTTATGCTACAGGAAAAATGTATTTTTCCCCGGTGAAAAAGCGGTTTTTTTTAGTCACTGCAGCAGCAAACAACGCTTAATAACCCCTGGATGTAAACTGCGCAAAAATTGAGCAGCCAAAAATTACCAGCTTTGTAGCGTGTTACTGGCGTGTTTTTTTACACTACCAACAAAGAAAAAACTTAAAATTAACCCTTCGCTTGTGAATATGCTACAGAAAATTTTTTTTTTTTCCCGTGAAAAAGACGGTTTATTTTAGTCCCACAGCACAGAAAACGCTTAATTAACTCCGGGATGTAAATTGTGCAAAAAATTGAGAAACCCAAAAAAACTCGAGCTTTGTAGCGTGTTTACAATGGGCGTATTTTTACTCTACACAACAAGGGGAAAAACTTGTAATACCTTCGCTTGTAAAATTATGCTACGGGAAAAATTATTTTTTCCCGGGTGAAAATGAGGGTTTATTTTAGCACCACAGCGCAGAACAACGTTAATTCCCCCCTGGTTTAAAATTGCCAAAAAATTTTGAGCAACCAAAAACTCGAGCTTTGTAGGGTTACAATGGCATGTATTTTTACGCTAAAAACGGGGAAAAACTTGTTTTAAACCTTTCGCTTGTGAATTTGCTACAGGAAAAATTTTTTTTTTGCCGGTGAAAAAGACGGTTTATTTTAGTCACGCAGACCCGAACAACGTTTAAATTTAAACCCCCTTGTAAACTGCGAAAAAAGAATTGAGCACCCAAAAAATTACCATTTTGTAGCGTGTTTAAATGGCGTTTTTTTTACACTAACAACAAGAAAAATTTTGAAATTAACCTTCATTTGGAAATTTAGCTATGGGGAAAAATTATTTTTTGCCGGTGAAAAAGAGGGTTTTATTTAGTCACCACGCAGCAAACAACGCTTTTTTAACCCGGGATGAAAATTTTTAAAAAAGAATTGAGCAACCAAAATCTACGACTTTGTCGTTTTTACAATGGGGTGTTTTTTACGCTAACAACAAGGGGAAAATTTGTTTTAAACCCTTGCTTGAAAAAACACAGGAAAATTTATTTTTTGCCGGTAAAAAGGGGGTTTTTTTTTGTCACTGCGCCAAACAACTTTTTATTTAAACCCTTGGTTTAAAATTTGTGCAAAAGAATTGAGCAACCAAAACACTCTTTGTACGTGTTAAAAAATTGGTGTTTTTTTTAACCTACAAAACAAGAGGAAAAAACTGTAGTTAACCTTCGCTTGTAAATTTATGCTACAGGAAAATGTCTTTTTTGCCGGTAAAAAAAGACGGTTTATTTTAGTCACGCAGCAGAATAAACCTTTAAATTTAAACCCTGGATGAAAAAATGGCAAAAATTTTTTTAAAAAAAAAATTCTACACTTTGTAGCGTGTTACAATGGCGTGTTTTTTTACGCTACACACAAGAGGAAAACTTGTAGTTAACCTTCGCTGTGAATTATGTATGGAAAAAGTTTTTTTTCCCGGGTGAAAAAGACGTTTTTTTTAGTCACCACAACAGCAAAAACGCTCAATTAACCCCGGGGTGGTATTTGTATTTTAAAAAAATGCGTTTCTTTAAATGAACACAACGGGAACGGGCTTTTTTTTTTCTTCCTTAAAAATTTTTTCCCTAAACTTTTTGTCCAATACCCCCCAAAATAGAAATGAATTTAAAAAGCATCTCTAGAAAGCTGAGACCCCCCCAAAAATCCTGTATAATGAGCTCTTTTTATCAGCTATCAAACAGCCGCAGCACCACCTTCCCTAATCATACAGTGAGAGCGGGATGACTCCCACATCCCCGCCCCCCCGGGCTTTTATATGGGGGACGCAAGAAACCCGCCCGGGCTCGATTGGCTTTAAATTTTGCACATGTCATCGGGTATTGCCCTTCCCCCCAAGTTCTTTGCCCCTGTAACCCCTGTGCTCGCAGCCCTTTTATCAAACAAAAACCACTTCGTTCACGCGAAGTCCCAAACTTTGATTCGTTCCCAACCGAAGTTTTCTTGAAATTCTAAACAAATTCCACTTCGTTAAATCAATTCGCCCATCTCTAAACAAAATTTTGAGAACCGGCGCTACATCCGAAATTTCATATAGTAATTGGGGGAAAAACAAAAAATTCAAATTATGTAAGCTCTTTTCATTTGCCAATGATCAATAGTATGGGTGTAACGAAAATAAAGAAATAAAAATGAATTTGTTGAATTAATATTTTTTTTTTTCGTTACCCCCATATTATTGTTGATTTTATATAGAGATCGGTACAACTTCGGGAGTATTATCATTTTATTTCGGGCACGTACAGTTTTATTACAGATTGCATTAGAAAACCCATAAGAGCGTCGCTCGTCTCCCATTGGTCCAAATAACCGTGCCTCTTTTAACTTAGCCAATCACAAACAGAGCTCACACGCATTTCTTTTCCCCATAGAACTCTATGAGAAGGTAGCTCAGCCGCTGATTGGCTAAGCAGGACGAGCCCCTCTTCCCCCCAACCAATCACAGTACCAGAATATTTCCCATGGACAGTAATATCTTTTAGGGTGCCCTTCTATCGCGCCCTTCTTTCCCCATTCAAAATAGACGCACTACATATGATTGGTGGATTCATATCTGCCACCTGGGCTCAACCAATCAGCTCTTTTCTGCATTTTTACTGTATTTTGAAATGTCCCGCCTTTGAATTTGATTGGTCAATAATTCTCCATAGCTTATAATGGGTAACTCTCGCTCCTATTCTGATTGGCTGGTTTTTGCCGACCAATGAGAAGAGCTTAAAAAATTTGAATTACTGTATTTCCAGGCAATTCTCTGTATCCCAATTCCGGTCTCGGCGACAAACGCGTTGTTAGGGATTTGATTGATTTATATTTATAGAAGGTTTTGGCTCTTTTTAAGATAATATTTTACACTTAATAAAAACGATTTTTTTATTCATACTCCATGCTGCACGGCGCTGAGAGCCGAGATTTAATTGCCCCCATCTCTCCATTGACTACAATGGGACAAAGTAGCTCGCGCTCTGATTGGCCAGGATAGCCATGCCTCCGCTAGCTCAACCAATCAGCTCTTTTCTGCCTTTTTACTGTATTTTGAACTGTCCCGCCTTTGAATTTGATTGGTCAATACTTCTCCATGGGTTATAATGGGTCCCTGTCGCTCCTATTCTGATTGGCCAGGATTGCTAAGCCCCCGCTAGCTCAACCAATCAGCTCTTTTCTGAATTTTTACTGTATTTTGAAGTGTCCCGCCTTTGATTTTGATTGATCAATACTTCTCCATAGGTTATAATGGTTCACTGTCGCTCCTATTCTGATTGGCTGATTTCTGGCGACGAATGAGAATAGCTTACAGAATTTGAATTACTGTATTTCCCGGCAATTTCCAATATCCAAATTCCCGATGTTGCGCCGTTCTTGATTTTTTGGAAAGTGATTTTATTTATGTATTTTTTTAGTAGGTTTGAGCTCTTTTTCAGAGAATGTTTTCCACCTAATAGAGGCGATTTTTTGATTCATACTCCATGCCGCACGGACAGCTTTAATGATTTCTAGCTGTTTTCCAGCCTGTCTCGAATCGGAATACATGTTAGGCGCAGTCCAGCACGCGCCTAAGTCCCGCACTGCGCCACACACACTGGCGAGGCGCGGTGGACTTTTCCCCACATGTATGAGCGCACCTCCTCGGACGGCGAATATTAGGCGCAGTCCAGCACTGCGCCTAAGTCCCGCACTGCACCTCACACACTGATGAGGCGCGGCGGACTTTAAAACCGCATTTTATGAGCGCACCTCAGCACCGACATACATGAGGCGCAAATTTCGACGGAAAACTGGCGGAAACATGCGCTCCGACGTGGCGAGATTCATACATGTCGCCCTGGGTGTCCAAACTGGATGAATGGCCAGAGTTTTCTCGACATGCCATAGAAGTTTTATCCTGCCCAGCAGCCAGCATTATCTCGGAACGCACATTCAGCACAGCTGAAGGGGTGATAAATGACCAAGATATCCGTCTTTCCCCTGACAATGTAGATCGTTTGACATTTATAAAAATGAATCAAGCGTGGATCTCTGATGATTTTGTTGCCCTGGTTGCCAATGTCACTGACTAGTAAACTGTAGCATGTCTTCTTGACAATGTGAAATACATATTTAAACTACCCTACATCTCATGTCGGTAGTTCCACAAATTCTACAAATTGTATTCTTCTGCTGCCAACAACTAGAGTTACAAGTCTGATGACTGAATTTATTTTGAAATATACACCTGTATGACCTTAATGTTCACTGCATATACCTCTTACTCCTCCTCCTTGTAGACCTCCAAATCTTTATTTTTTTTTAATGCCTCAACCTGTACTACCAACAAATGTACTAAGTCCTGTTATCGTGAACCTTGATGTTTCCCATTGGCATGTTTTTACTGCCGTCTAATCTAGCCCAGCCTGCAGAGGCGTAATTTCAAGTTCTTGGGCCCTGGTGCAAAAAATGAAATGGGGCTCCCTCCGTTACCAGGACTACCATCAGTCATCCCTGAAATGGTTAATAGATGACTGATGGCAGCCTTGGCTACCGCTGCACGCCCTATAACTGCGCCTCTTCCAGCTGAACCTCCATGTTCCCCATTGGAATGTTTTTGCTGCTACCACATATATCACATGTTCTTGGACCCTGGTGCAAAAAGTGAAATGCGGCTTCTGCCAGTTACCATGTGCCATTTCTAATACCAATGTCTTCTTATGTGTCAAAGGGGCTTTTGGGCCTCCTAAGGATGCAGAGCCATCTAGCAGCTGCTACCGCTGCACCTCCTATAGCTACGCCCCTGCTTGCAAGCTTTCCTCATCTTTTCAGTTAGCCATTGAAAGGAATTAAGTATTTTAGCCTCTCAATTTTTTCTGTCACTCTTAAAGCCAAATATTCTTCACTAAGTTGTTTACTGTTATGCATGGTAACTACAGCTTCTCCTCACCTGTATAGGTTTAAAAATGAACAGAACATCTTCTCCCATAGACGTTAATGGGGTTCAAAGTTCGAGTTCGAATGGTACTTCGAACCAACTCACAAATGTTCAAGGTTCAAATCGAACTTGAACTTTTTACTGTTCGCTCAACACTAATAATAAAGGATGCCAGTTAATGTTTATTCATTATGTGTCTAAATGGTTAAAAATAAGAATATATTTACAATCCATGCTACAGATGAAAATGTTCTGCCTTCAAAATTAAAGCTTATGTTTACAAATGGTGTTTATAGAACTGGAAAATATCTGTTAAAATTTTTTTGTCTTTTTTATGTTATCATCATACAATAAACCTGCAAACAACTGTTTTTTATGCTTTAATTCCGCTCTCTTTTATGATAATATCTTCAAAACTGGTATGCATTCAAAATTCTACCAGACATATAATTTATGTATGGGCTTATTTATCATAGCCAAAAGCAAATACAACTTGACCACACAAAAGTACAGCAGACGTTGCACTCATCATGTTGAAACGATAGGTCCTTCTCTAGTGCCAAGAACAAGGCAGGAAAAAAATGTTGAACAGATGACACTATTGCAAAGATTTATTTAGCTGACAAGGCGTCTCAATGGTATTGCTGCCAGGTTGCAAAAACAGCAGTTTTTGTAATGTAATATAGATAACACAGTAAGTAACTAAAATAAATAAATAATGTCTTGCGCACAGATATATATATATATATATATATATATATATTTAATAATTTATATATATAAAATACATAAATATAATTTTATATATATAAAAAAAAATATATATATATACATTTTTTATATACTTTTCTAATATAATATTTTTTTTAGATAATATATTTTAATATTTTAAAATTTTTATTATATATTTTTATATATATTTTATTTATATTTTTTAAAATATATATATATATATAAAATATTATTTTATAATTTATAATTTTAAAATATAGGGTATTGTATATGGCAAAACACACAAAACTGTAGCAAAACAGGAACAAAGCAGATTCCAGCTGGAGTTTGCACAGCATCTTGTTACAGTCCATATGCAGTACAGGTAGGTGGCTTAGCTTCAGCCAAAATAAATGTATGGCACCATAGGGCAAGCTCCCAACTGCAGCACTCTCTGGAGGGAAATGGCAACTTACTCCTCAGGTTAAACTCCTCACCTGAGGTCTGCATCTAGCAGTCTTTTAAAGGCCTTAAAGAGGTCCAGGGAAAACCCGGACCAGACCGTGTGGACGGCCTTCCACCTTCGCTACAGCCGTCTCAGAAAAGGAGCACATGAAAGCTGCATAGCAGATATACTAAATAACAAACAGGTTACCAACCTAATGTCGCTATTTATGATGCTCTTTTTCTCCACCGAGCTCCTTGGACTCAGTGGCACATAGACTGCAGTTCTGATGCTGCGGACTGGATAACTGGTAAAGCTGGTATGGACCATCCAGCTCGACATCCCTGATATCTATACACGCCATATAGCAGTCTCCTTGGCACATATTTATCATCCACCACTTCTCCTGGCGGCTGTCTACTATATATATATATATATATATATATATATATATATATATATATATATATATGGACATATATATAACTATTTGATACACTGCCAATTTTGCAAGCTGTAACAGCCGCTAGTGGACTGTAACAACCGTTGGAGTGTGGATCCACTGGACCACTGCAAGGGAGCGGAGTCTAAGAGACCCCTGGTGCTCACCAAAGCCTGACGCAAGGTGGGTTGGACTTGCTGTGAAAAAAACCCAAAAAACAGGTTGCTTCCCCTGATGCGACTTGCTTGTGGTGTTGACCAAGGTGTAGTGAGATACAAAATCGTAGGACATGCTCGTGGTCGGGAACAGGCAGAAACCTCAGGGCAGGCAGAACATAGTCAGAGGACAGAGGCAGAGGTGAAGATACACACCAAGACAGGAACACTAATAAACATTTTCTTCTAGATAAAGGCACTGAAGATCCATCATGGAGTAAAGGAAGTGCTAAGCGATATAGGGTCAGCTCCAATTAGCCAATTACCAGCTCGCTAAACCTTTAAATTTCACAGAGCTGGCGCACACGTGCCCTAGAAAGCGGGGATGCATGCATTGGCAGGCAGAGTTGTGCAGGAAAGCAGGAGTGAGGAGAGATGAGTATGGGGAGCAGGCTGGCAGTGGCATACAAGTACACCCACGGGTTGGTATGCCACTTGTAACACAAGTTTTCCCACCTATAAAGAATGGAGAGGTCTGTAGTTTGTATCTGTCACAGACAGAATTGTAAAAAAATCCAGAAAATGACTGTGAGGAAAATGGGCAGGGCAGCTATGATGTGGTACTAAGGTCTGTTTGTAGCCATCATAGAAATGTATATTATGTATAAGTGTAATATAATAGAGTGTTATGTGTATCCTGCATTGTTGTAACTCTGTGTATATACTAGATTTCAATGACTTAAACGATTCCACCTGACTGCAAATGTCATTTGTATCCCTAGTCTGGGAATTGTCAATCAGTCATTAACACAGTTATAAAATCAGCTTAAAGAGTACCTATCACCTTCAGACAAACCTCATGAAGTAACAGAAAACTAAAATACAAACACTTTCTCAAATAAGCTTTATTAGGAAAACCAAAGCATTTCACCTGTATTTCAGTTTTTAAAAAAACGCTGGCCCTTTAAGACAGCTCTGAAGTCGGGCTAAGTCGGCACATGACAGCTTGATGGATCACTGTGATGACAGTTGTAAGTTTCTGAGCTGGGAGAGTCCACAGTGCAGTGGGAGTCTGTAAATCCTCATCATGTGCACAGCAGCAGCAGTTACAGATGCATGTGTGCTATGGAAGAGGAGGCTGAAGCAACGGGTAAACTCTGTCACACTGTTTCCTTAGGCTCTGTCTCCACTGCACAGAAAAAAAGTAAATTTTTTCAGTGTTTTTCATTTTCTGAAAACACTGAAAAAACTACTGAAAATATCTCCCATACACTTCTTTTGTAAAATCCTCCTGCTGTCTCCACTGAGCTTCTTTTTTCTGCTTGTTTTTTTACTGGTCGTCTTTTGTAACATGTTGTAAAAAACGAATTTTTAGTGACAAAAGCGAGAACTCTATTAGCGTCAAGATCAGTAAACAAAAGTATTGTATTGCCGAAATCCGTAAGAAAACAGATTTTTATCTGAAAAAGCGACATAACTTTATTAGTGCCAAAATCCGTAAAAATAAGGATTTTAGCGCCAAAATCCATCAAAAAAAATACTTTTGGCCACAAAAGTGACATAATTTTACTAGTGCCAAAATCTGTAAAATGACTACAAGATTCCATATAAATGCAATAATGTGCTTTCCATCCCCTTTTGAAGGGTGGAGTTACATCCAATGTCTTAATTTATGCATACATTGAAAACCAGACTTGAAGACAAGCAACAAACATGGGAAAAAAAGCCGCGGCAAAAAACGCAAATTGCAACAACAAAATGCCATTTTTCAGCTGCTTTTGACTGGCAGTGGACAGAAAACTCAGTTTTTAGTATTTGGTTTTCAGGTAGTTTCTTGTCAACTGCAGTGTAGACATAGCCTTAGTGTGCTGTGCCTGCTGTACTCTATGTAGTGAGACTCAGATGACCCTATACAAGCAGCTATGCCCTCAGCTCCCCCTGCACAGTTGGTAGCTCCCAACAGATTGATAAGGATCTCCTGAGCTACAAAGTGAAAGTAAAACCTGTTTCCTTGTAAATCTGAGGGAAATCCTCTAAATTGCTAATGACATGTATTTGAGAAAAGTCTTATAATTTCATCTTCTATCAATTTTTGTGTGTTTGTATGGAGGTGATAGGTAGTGTTGAGCGATTTTTATCGACAAAGTTGAAATCGGCAAGGTTTTTATGTGTTTTAAAATTTTTCAGATCATGCGATAATTAAGGTTAAAATCTGTGCATCATCTATTAAAGATCAGCCATTTTCGGCGCTTCCTTGTAATTTTGGCGGCCGCAAATCAGATTACAGAATAGAGCAGGGTGAGATGTGTGTGCGACGTCATGACTGGGATGTGTATGGTTGCGATTGGCTGGAAAAAAATCACATGACCTCGTATTACATAGAACAGCTTTTTCCTGTTCAGCCTAGTGCCCCTCTCAGCGTCTCATAGGCGTAGGACGTGCGCTCTGCCTGTGGCCAATCAGCTCGGCGAAAGGGTTCTATTTCTGCACAGAGTAACCTTAACTATTAGCTGTGATCCTTCCAATTTAGTTAGATTAGAGATTTGAAGATTTTATGTAGTTAGCTAGAGAATTTTAAAGCAGCATCTACCGCTGTAAAGTCACAGGAGGGGGTGGGGGGGGGGGGGCCCCGCGGGTGAACACAGACAAGCTCTATCTATAAAGAACACTGGATAAAGTTCACCAAGACTTAGTGTAGATATTGCACTGCAATATCTTTATTATTAACAGTTTGCTATTGAAATATTTCCTGGATATTGGGCAGCCTGAACTTATATTGGTCACATCATTTCTAGTAACTGCAGGTCTCTTTGTTAGCTGCATAACTCCACTTTTATTATCAGTATACATTTCAGATAGGTGTTCATTTTCAATTTTACCCAATCCACCTGTGTTAATAAATCCCCCTTGCAGTTAAATTACAATCCAGCAATCTTGTAGTCAGCACAGGTTGTTTGTTGCCAAAAAAAACCGTGTATCATACGAAAACATAACAGATACGTGTTTTTTGACTTTTGCGCACCCAGCTTTGTTCATTGACGCAGCATCCACGTAAATCTTAAAACAGCAATTCTATAGTCACCACAGGTGAATTGAAAGGTGCAAAAAATACCGTGCATTATACGAAAAACAAACAGTTTACGTGTTTTTTGTCTTTTGCGCACCCAGCTTTGTTCATTGACGCAGCATCCACGTAAATCTTAAAACAGCAATTCTATAGTCACCACAGGGGAATTGAAAGGTGCAAAAAATACCATGTATTATACGAAAAACATAAACAGATACGTGTTTTTGACTTTTGCGCCCCCAGCTTTTGTTCATTGACGCAGCAACCCACGTAAATCTTAAAACAACAATTCTATAGTCCCCAAACAGGTGAATTGAAAGGTGCAAAAAATACCATGTATTATACGAAAACATAACAAAATATGTGTTTTTTGCACTTTTGCCCAGTCCAGATTTGTTGATAGACACCTTGCAGTTAAATTTGAATCCGCAATTTGTTTTGATTAGGGGGATTTGAGAATAGCTGTGATTTGCCGTCTTTTAATACGTAGACTTCCAAAAACTATTCCATACCTTCTAAAAATTTTTATATTTCTGAACATGGAGCGAAATGCAGGTGGTAAGCGAGCAAAGAGGGGGGTAGCACATGGAGGTAGAGGTACCAGAGAAGGTGCTCCTTCCAGTGCTGGCGACAACACGCATGCAGCGGATCGTCAGTTGCAGGACCGTCAGGCCTGTCATCGCTGGGTCAGGGCCCTATGAATCTAAGTAACGAAGATCGTGCCAATCTGTCCTTTAGTGGTTATGCAAACCTGCATCTAGCAGTCTTACCTCCTCGTCTCTCAGTCACAGCCACAAATGTCGTCATCAGCATCGTCAGCATGGATCATGCGGTTTTGGGGTCATGCTGTGGTCCAGAACAGGGATAGTCAATGTCCAGTTCAACTAAAATGGTGGTTGAAAAAACTCCTTTTTCCAGCACTTTTTTAAAACTGGGGGTATGCAGGGTTTGGGGCTCATGCTGTGGCCCCCGGACAGGTATAGTCAATGTCCATTTAACTAAAATGGTGGTTGAAAGACTCCTTTTCCAGCACTTTTTAATCTGGGTCATGCAGGTTTGGGGCTCATGCTGTGGCCCAGACAGGTATAAATCGATGTCCAGTGAAACTAAAATGGTGGTTGAAAAAACTCCTTTTTCCCGGGCCTTTTAAATCTGGGGGTTATGCAGGTTTGGGGCTCATGCTGTGGCCCTGGACAGGTATAGTCAATGTCCAGTGAAACTAAAATGGTGGTTAAAAGACTCCTTTTTCTGGCACTTTTTAAATGTGGGGGTCATGCAGGTTTGGGGCTCATGCTGTGGGCCCAGGACAGGTATAGTCAATGTCCCGTTTAAACAAAATGGTGGTTGAAAGACTCCTTTTTCCGGCACTTTTAAATCTGGGGGTCATGCAGGTTTGGGCTCATGCTGCATTCCAGGACAGGGGAAATTCAATGGGCCAGTTCAAGTAAGATGATGGTTGAAATCATACTGCCTTCTGACACTTTTTAATTTGTGGGTGATGCAGGTTTAATGGTCATGCAGTGGTACAAGACAGGGATAGTGAATGGTGTGTGTTTTTTTTCTGTGGCTTTTATGACCTAAGTGTGTTGCCTAAGATGTAGCACGTATCCATTTGACTGTGGTGGATGTTAATTCAGCTTCTCCAGCCCTGTTTGGGTGTAAGAATGAAGGTGTTGTTGCTCTCCCATAGACTTTTTAAAGGTCATCGCTCATAAATCGACTGCTCACTATCGAAAAAACCTTATCGATGATGGCCGACTATCGACTATCGCCCGATGTCGATAGCCAACGTAATCGCTCAACACTAGTGATAGGTACTCTTTAAGCTTCAGTGTTATTGCCTTTTATAACTTTTGTTCATGTGGGCCAAAACAACCTTATCATACAAGATGTGATTTCTTGATCTGCCCAAGCCATAAAACTAGTCATAGAAAATGTCAGAGTTCTAATGATCTGGTTAAACTGAAGATTAACCTGTGGATGCCATCTAATGGGCGAAGTGAGTTAAGGATGAGTTGTTCGACCCACCTTATCATATTCCTAGCCAATTAGGTACAACATAATTATCATTATTAACTGATAGGAGGTTTGGAAACCTGAGATGGCTGAGTGGCCTATAAAGTCCTGGCCCAAATCATTGTACACAGTTTGGGGCTCAATTGCTGAAGGAGCTGTGTTCCATTTCTTCTGAAAACCTTGTATAAGGAATTTTTTCTGTTTTCTGCCTTTTATTTCATAACTGTAACATGTATGTCATTTTATTGTATTTTTGTATATAAGCACTGTACTTTTCATATTAAATATAACACATTAATAAGTCTAGTCCTTGTTTCCATAAGAACCCATAACCTTGAAGAAATGTTTTAACCTTGTAACTGCTGGAGAGCAGTGAGGTAACCCTGTAATTGTTGGTAAGTGGTATTTTTGGATCAGAGCCCTTCCCCTGATTTCCTTTTCTTTTTGATTATTGAGTAAGGTGGTGGCAGCGGAATATTGTTGGGGTGCCTTTGAACTGTCTTGTGGTGTGATTTATGCTCAATTTGTCACCTGAGTGAGAGGTGAGTGCAAAGAGAACTGAGTGGAAATAAATCAACTCCATTACAGTGGCCCCCATGTCAAGTGCTGGTAAGTGTGTTCGTGACAATCACATTGTATGCTTTTTAAATAATTAATTTGAAATTTATTGCACAAAATAAATATTTGAAACAATAGAAAAACAGAACTTAATGTTTGGTATAGAAACCTTTGTTTGCAATTACAGAGGTCATATGTTTCATGTAGTTCTTGACCAAGTTTGCACACACTGCAGCATGGATTTTGGCCCACTACTCTATACAGATCTTCTCCAGATTTTTCAGGTGCTACATTGAGCTTTAGCTCCCTCCAACGATGTTCGATTGGGGTCAGGTCTAGAGACTGGCTAGGACCTTGAAATGCTTCTTACAAAACCACTTTTTAGTTGTCTTGGGTGTGTGTTTTGGGTCATTTTCCTGCTGGAAGACCTAGCCATGACCCATCTTCAATGCTTTTACTGAGGGAAAGAGGCTGTTGGCCAAAATCTCATTATACCTGAGCCGATCTATCCTCCCTGCAATACAGTGCAGTCATCTTGTCCCCTTTGCAGAAAAGCAACCCCATTGTATAATGTTTCCACCCCCATGCTTCACAAATGGGACAGTGTACTTGGGATTGTACTCTTGTACTTCTTTCTCCAAATATGGCAAGTGGAGTCGATACCAAAAAGTTCTATTTTGGTCTAATCTGTTCACATGACCTTCTCCTGTGCCTTCAAGATGGTAATTGAAAACTACAAATGGGAATGGATATGTACTGGAGAGATCTGGGGGACCTTGCATGCCCTGCAGGATTTTAATCCTTGACAGCATAGTGTGTTACTAACAGTAATCTTTGACACTGTGGTCGCAGCTCTATTCAATTCATTGACTAGATCCTTTTGTGTACTTCTGGGCTTAAGACTGACCTTTTCCATTGGGGTCAGGTCTGAAGACTGGCTAGGCCACTCCATGACCTTAAAATGCTTCTTACAAAGCCACTTTTTAATTGTAACGATCGGGAGTAGTGGATCCACTTGATCAACGCAAGCGGTGGTATGAGCCGCGCCAGGGAGCAGAATCTAAATAGGCCCGGGAATCACCAGAACCCGACGTAAAGCGGGTTGGACTTTCAGCGGCGGGAATCCTACCAGTTCACTACCCCTGACGCGACTTGCTTGCAGAAGCAGCCGAGGTATAGCATAGTACAAAGTCATAAGACTAACTCACAGTCGGGGACCGGCAGGAAGGTCAGAACAGGGGGAAAGGTTCATGGTCGAGGGACGGAGGTAAATGATACGGTAAATGGTAATACTAACAAGACTCAGGAAACGCTTTCTCAGTAGGCTAACAGCACTAAAGATCCGGCAAGGGAATCAGGAAGGGGCAGGGTTAAACAGAGACAGCGTCAGGTGATAGCAAATCACCAGTGTGCTGGCCCTTTAAATGTAACAGTTGCGGCGCGAACGTGCCCTAGGGAGTGGGGACGCGCGCACTGGGAGGCAGAGACAGTGGCTGGAGTGCGGACAGGTCAGTAACGGTGGAACTGGGCAGAGGAGTGAGCGCACCCGTGGTCTGACATGCGAGTTGCAGCGTCGCTCACCAGCCAGGCTAGGCTGCACCTACGACCTGGAGTGAGGGTCGAAGGAGCACATGTGACAATAACCCCACCTTTGGCTTACCCCTCTTTATGGTCTGGAAGAATTTCTTGAGTGAGTTACCGTCCAGAATGTTGTCTTCCGGCTCATAGGACCTTTCTTCTGACTCGAACCTCTTCCAGTCAATGAGTAAATGTCATTTCCCCTGATCGTCTTCATGACCAGAATTTCCTTAATAGTAAAGATTCTGGTAGCATCGGCCTCAAGAACAGGATAAGCAACCTTCCAGGAGAAGCGATTCAGGACAAGTGGCTTCAGAAGGGAGACGTGGAAGGAGTTCGAGACTCGCATAAAGAGTGGAAGACCTAGCTTCTAGCCCACTGGGTTGATTCGTTTCAACACTTCGAATGGCCCCAGGAAACGAGGGCCCAGTTTGTAGCTGGGGATCTTGAGTCAAATATATCTGTACCACAACCACAACTTGTCTCCAGGAGCGCAGATCGGGGGAGGTGTCCTCTTTTTGTCTGCCTGGGTCTTCATAAGAGCAGACACCCTGTGCAGGGACTGGCGCGTTTGATCCCAGATGGCCGTTAGATCCCAGACCAGGTCCTCCAGAAGGCACTGAGAGGGGGAGTGGAGGGCGGGGATGCTGCCCATAGACAATATAAAAGGGAGAGGCGCCGGCAGACTCCGAATCCAAAGAATTGTAATAAAACTCTGCCCATGGTAACAGATTGGCCCAATTGAAACAAAGTGGCAGAAGTAGCTGCCCAGGACCTGATTGACCCTCAACTTTCCCATTAGTCTGTGGGTAGTAGGCTGATGAAAAGTCCAATTTAACCTGTAGCTGGGAGCAGAGGGAGTGCCAGAACCTCGAAATGAACTGGACTCCTCGGTCCGAGACAATATGCCGAGGAAGTCCATGCAGACGGAAGATGTGTAGGAGAAAGAGACTGGCAAGATGTGGAGCAGAGGGTAGGCCTGACAGGGGAACAAAATGGGACATCTTAGAGAACCAGTCTGTGACCACCCAGACAAGGATATTACTGGAGGAGTGAGGAAGATCAGTGATAAAATACATGATCACATGGGTCCAAGGGTTGCTGAGGATGGGTAGTGGCTGTAACAGACCTGCTGGCTTGAGGTGAGGCGACTTGTTATAGACACAGGAAGTACAAGACTCAACGAATTCACGAACATCCTTAACCAGCTCAGGCTACCAATAAAAACGAGATATTGGGGAACACAATTTTTGCATCCCAGGATGTCCAGCAACACAAGAGCAATATCCCCAAACTAATATCTTCTTCTGAAGCACCAGGTGCACGTATGTCTTCCCCGGAGGGACAGGCTGAAGATCAGACATTCAGGGGAATGATGTGCCGAGGAGATGGTACTTCCTCAACCACATCTGAGGCATGGGAAAGGGCATCCACTTTGACATTCTTCTCCGCAGGGCAAAAATTAATTAGAAAGTCAAACCAGGAGAAGAAGAGAGACCACCTGGCTTGGCATGGGTTTAGGTGTTGGGCTGTCTGAAGGTACAGGAGGTTCTTGTGGTCGGTGTAGATGTTGACCGGGAGCCGAGACCCCTCAAGGAGAAAGCGCCACTCCTCCAAAGAAAGTTTGATGGCCAGTAATTCCCGATCCCCGATGGTGTAGCTCTTCTTTGCGGAGGTAAAGGTTTTAGAAAAGAAGCCACATGTCTTGGCTTTGGGACCTTTTTGAGTAATAACTGCTCTGACCCCAACTGATGAGGTATTGACTTCTAAGAAGAATGGTTTCTCCATGTCTGGCTGGGAAAGCACGGGTGCAAATGCTGATTTCAGTCTAGAGAAGGCTTCTTCAGATGCCGGTGGTTTCAGGTTGCCATTCTTCTTGGTGAGTGTCACTATTGGAGATACTACCAGCGACAAGTGTGGCATGAACTGCCTATAGTAGTTGGCAAAACCCATAAACCATTGTATGGCCTGAAGGCCAATGGGTCGCGGCCACTGTAGGACGGCAGACAATTTAGTCTGCCATCTGCAGACCCTCATCCAAAATAATATAACTGAGACATGGGAGGTTTTTCTGGTGGAAGAGGCACTTTTCAAGCTTGTCATAGAGGCAATTATTCCGAAGACGCCTAAGCACTTGATGCACATGGACCTGGTGAGACTCTGGATCCAGTGAGAAGACCAGGATATCATCAACACAGATGGCCATACAGGGGTATAGGAGGTCCCTGAATAAGTCGTTGACGAATTCCTGTAATACCACTGGTGCATTACACAGTCCGAAGCTAATAACCAGGTACTCAAAGTGGCCATCGCGATTGTTGAAGGCCGTCTTCCACTCATCCCCCTCACCAATTCGAATGAGGTTGTAACTTCCCCACAGATCTAGTTTAGCAAAAATCTTGGCACCACGGAACAGGTCGATGAGTTCGGTAATCAATGGCAAGGGGTAACGATTCTTGATGGTGTTCTTATTGAGATCGCGGTAATCGATACATGGATGTAGAGAACCATATTCTTCTCTTCGAAAAAGAACCTGGCCCTGGCTGGTGAAAAGGACTTATGAATAAACCCCTTCTGGAGGTTTTCTTAGATGTAGGCCAACATGGCCTGAATCTCAGGTACTGACAGCAGATAGACCCTGCCACAGGGAGGTGACATATTAGGCAGCAGGTCAATAGGGCAGTCATAAGGGCGATGAGTAGGAGAGCTTGCTTCTCAGTGAAGACGTCCGCAAAGTCTAGGTATGGAGCGGGCAGACCTGACTAAGGCTTGGACGGTGTTAATTGAGAAGTAGTACGGACCGAGCGGGGTGCCACCAAACACTGAGACTGGCAGTCTTGTCCCCAATGGGTGACTTTGCCCATCTTCCAATTGAGCATAGGGGCATGACGTTGCACCCATGGGAGATCCAGAAGAATAGCAGAGGAAGAGTGGGGTAATACATAAAATGCGAGTCTCACTTTATGTAATGCCTCTACTTGAAGGGACAAGAGTTCAGTATGAAATTGGAACAGGTCACTGAGAATATCCCCGCTGACAGAGGAGATGGCTAGTGGCCTCTCCAGGAAACCTGAGTGGCCTGGTGGATAAGGTCACTCATGGAAGAAGGGAGATCACAGGCAGACAGGGCATCATTGATCTGGCTTGAGAGGCCTTTCTTAAAAGTGGCAGTCATTCCAGGACAACTCTGAGGACATGGTGTGGAATTACACTGTGTAATCCCCTACGGAAGAGTCCCACTGGTGCGGGTTCAGCAAGGCTGTCTCAGCAGAAGAGGCTCCGCCTGGTTCCTCAAATACACTGTGGAACTCGCTGAGGAACTTGCTGAGGAACATGGAGAGGTTGGCCGTGACCGGGTCATCTCTATACCAGAGGGGGTAGCCCAGGCTGTCCACAAAATCCACCTTAGACCTTTCGATAGGAAACTGAATGCCCATCAGTTCCACATGCAGGAAAAACTGGGTGATAAAGCCCCTGCAAGCCTTGGGGTTCCTATAGAATTTCATCGGCATTGACATAGACTTGGGCCGGCGGACAATGCGGGAGCTGATGATGTAGAGGGAGCCACAGAGGATGGCTGCTGCTGCTGCTGAGTGGTCAGGAGCTGCTGCATCATGGTGGAGAAGTGGCTGAGTTGCTGCGCTATCTGCTGCAATTGCTGGGCCACGGTAGTGGTGAGGTCAGTGACACTTGTCAGAGGCACCTTGACAGGATACAGGGCCAGATCTTACTGTAACAATCGGGAGTATTGAATCCACTGGACCAATGCAAACAATGTTACAAGCACACCAGGGAGTGGAATTAAAGTAGATCCCGGTATTCACAAGGGTTGGACTTGCTGCGGCAAGAATCCTACCAGTTTGCTACCCCTGACGCAACTTTCTTGTGGAGGCAGCTGAGGTATAGTGTGGTACAAAGTCATAAGGCAAACTCGTAGTTGGAGATAGGCAGGAAGATCAGGACAGGCGGCAAAGGTTAGTGGTCGAGGAATAGAGGCAAATGGACTGGTACATGGTAATACTAACAAGACTCAAGGAACAGTTTCTCAATAGGCTAACAGCACTAAAGATCCAGCAAGTGAATCAGGAAGGGCTAGGTTTAATAGGGACAGTGTCTGTTGAGAGCACGCTGGGAGGCAGAGAATTTGGCTGGAGCACAGACAGGTAAGTAACACCGGGTCTGGGCAGAGGAGTGAGTGTGCCCACAGCCCGACATGCAGGTCGCGGTGCCGCCCACCAGTGGGACACAGGTGCACCTGCGACCCGGAGTGAGGGTCGCAGCAGCACCCGTGACATCCATCTTCAATGCTTTTACTGAGGGAAGGAAGTTATTGGCAAAAATCTCATGATGCATGGCCCCATACATCCTCTCTTCAATATGCTGCAGTTGTCTTGTCCCCTAATCTTTGAGACGCGGCCCAGCTCATTCGATTTTTGAATAGTCCTCCATGTAGCCCTGGGCTTATTCCCCTGACCTTTTCCCAGAACTTTTCTTACCCTACAAAGTGAGATCTTGTATGGAGCCCAAGACCAATCAAGTTCGACATTTCCTAATAATTGTGCCAACAGTTGTTGCTTTCTCCCCAAACCCTTTTTGTCTATTTGTCCTGTATTTGCCCACCCAAAGCCTTGTGCAGCTCTACAATTTTGCCCCATAGGTCTTACACAGCCTTGGGCCCCTAAGGGAGAGTTTTGGAGGTGATTGATTGAGTGTTTGGGGGGGGGTGTCTTTTATAAAGGTAAGAGTTAAACGGGTTTTAATTAATATAGGTAAGGGTGCAGATAGGAGGGTTCTTTTAACCCCTTAAGGACCCGTTTTTATTTGTTGACCGTTAGTTTTTTCCCTCCTCCCTTCCCAGGGGCATAAACTTTTTTATTTTCAACCTACTTAGAATATGAGGGCTTTTATTTTTGCAGGACAAGAGTACTTTCTAAAGGGTTTATTCATGAAAATTAAATAAAATGGGAAAACCGCAAAAAAAAATTCCAAGGGACAAAAATTGTAATTTTTTTTTTTTTTTTTCCATTTTTGCGGGGTTTTTGATTTTTTGGCTTCAAGCTTCGGTAAATTTAATTTATTATCTGTATTCTACAGGTTTTATACACATTGCAAACCCAAACATTAAAGGGTTTTTCCCGTTATGTTTTGGGACCGTAAAAAAAATTCCAAACTTTTTTTATTTTTTGAAAATTTGACCATGGCCCATTTTTTGCGACCCCAAAAACTTTTTTTTTACTAACCCCAGGAGTCTAAAAGGGGCAATTTTTTTTGCGGGCGAAGTGTATTTTTAATCGCAGCAGTTTGGAATGCATGTGACTTTTTTGATCACTTTATTTCCATTTTTTTAATGACGTAAAATTACCAAAAAAGAAATTTTGGCTTTTGGGAAAATTTTTTTTTTTCTTAGGTGTTCACGTACGGGATAAATGAGTTAAATTTTTATAGATGGATTTTTTTCGGATGGCGGCGATACCAAAATTGTGTAACTTTTTTTATTTTGTTGTTATATTTGAAAAGGGAAAGGGGGTAATTTGAACTTTTAATCCTTTTTTTTTTTATTTTAAAAAACTTATTTCTTTTTTTTTATTTAAAGGTTGCTTTTGACCCTGGGTGGCGCGATTGCAAATACAGTCAAATGCATTGCTGACAATGCATAGACTGTCCCAAAATATGGTTTCCCCCACTTCCTCTCTGCGGAGGAATGGGGAAAACCAGGACATGGCAGTGACGGGAGCCTTCACAACTTGCCGCTGCCATGCCAGGCTGGGATCGCTGCAGTATCTGCGGGCAATGCTAAACGCCCTGACATCGGGGCGGGCCCGATTTTTCATTCATTCAAATGCCGCGGCCTCTTTGCCAGGCATCTAAAAGGGTTAAAACAGCGCGGCCCGGGTTTTAGCGACGTTAGCCTTGAGTAGTCCGGGGTCTTTAAGGGTTAAAAAAAAAACAAATTGGTGCTTTCACACAGTGCGTTTTTTTGGTGAGTTTTTGATGCGTTTTTCGGATGCGTTTTTTTGAACAGAAAGATATAGTAATTAATGCTGTACATTTCAGCACAAAAAACGCATCCAAAAATGCATCAAAAACGCACCAAAAGTGCACCAAAAATGCAGCTGAGTGTGGAAGCACCCTAACTGTGAGAGCCAGAATTCTTGCTGGTTGGAAATAAATGTGAATTTATTATTTAAGAATCATACAATATGTTTTTCTGAATTTTGTTAGATTCTGTCTCTCACAGTTGAAGTGTACCTACTGTACAATAAAAATTACCGACCTCTCCATTCTTTGTAGGTGTGAAAAATTGAAAAACTGCCAGTGTAACAAATACTTCCCCTCTGTGTATATATACACACTTGTCAATCCCATTAAGACCACCTGCCTAATTTTGTACAGGTCCACACATCTGACTCATCAATACATGGACTCCATGATACATATCTGACATAAAATGTTAGCTGCAGGTCCTTTATTCACATGACAAACGGCCAAGTGCATAATTACACTAGTGCATTACGCTAAACAGAAATCATTTAGCTGCCCAGCAGTCTGATAATGCTGAAGACCATAAAGAGAAGACAAAAATGTTTTTTAGAACTTCTGTCTTCTCTGCTTTAACATAAACATTGTTCAATGACTGCTGTGGAAAAGAGTCTGTGTTGCTTTTGGTCACAAGACAAATCATATGATCGCCAGCATACTGGTAGCAAGAGGCTGCTTCTGGGTCTAACCAGACCCAAAACAGCCCTAACATTGACAATTATTAATGAAACAAGGCAGAATTCTACTGTAACTATGGTGTTCTGCAGTGGAATGGCATAATGTTAAAAAATAATAATTTTTTATGAATTTTTTATGAATATACAAAAACACCAACCCTGAAAAGCGCTTTCTGACTTGCTATTTACTATCATATCTTATAGCCCTATCCCTCGTAACCTAAATTGGGCATGTTATACAGAATATCATGCCTTCATTATTCCTGAACTTCCTGTTTTGGGCTCCAAACAGGCGTGGTTGTCCTTTTAAGAAGCTGAACACATGAGACTGTCAGCATGGCAGCAGTCCTGTTACATCGCCATGTTTCCTGAGCTCTGGACCTTGGTATGCTCCTCTCTGCATCATTTTACACTGATCATTACATCTTTCTGTTTAAATATACTATTACCTTTGTCCTTATTCCGCAGGCTACATCTTCTTCCTACCATTTTTGGCCTATATATATATAAGTCCAGTTTTCCCTTATTACACTATTCATTCTGCCCTCACTCCCTCCTTTCCCCTTTACTCCCCTCCCCCCTCACTCCCTTTCTGTCCATACCCATTCTTCCCTAACTGGTTATCTTTGGTAAATCTTCCATTTTAGTCCTACTTTTACACTGTCCTCTCTGTGCATTCTCCGTATATATTCAAGCCCCATTCTGCCTTTCTCTTCCCCCTTCTTTTTGGTCCCAATTTAGTCCTTATTTCTTTGCTCCACTGTCCACATTAAACCATATTCCCTACTCCACTTACCTTCTCATTGTTATATCCATACTGCATTCCTATATACATATACTGTATATGCATCCTACTCATACTTTTTCCTTTTACAGTGATTATCTATGAATAAGGTTGTCCGATCAACCGAAACGTCAGAAGAATCACATACTACATTACCACCCTTTACAATTTACTTCGTATGGAATGTTGTACATTGTACATTTCACATGTAATGACATTGTAATATATAAATAACACTTTATTTGTTTACACCTTTGTGATCTAAATACACTTTTTGAAGAATATACAAGTAGCATGTGCTGTGGATTTCTGTATTACTGTGCTGTTTGGTATCATGGTGTGTATCTCACTGAATTTGGACCAAAGAAAGCTAAGGAGAGAGTTATCTCAGGAGATTAGAAAGACAATCATAGACATGTAAGTTAAAGATAAAGGCTATAAAACTATTTCTAAATAGCTTTTGCTGCTGTTACTACAATTGCACATATTATTCAGAAGTTTAAGATTTTTGGGACTGTAATCAACTAACCTAGCAAATGAGTACGATATTTAAAAAATAACAAAATAATCCCCCCAACAAACAAAAAACCTATAGTTTAAAAGTAATTTATTTCATTTATGAAAACTGACTAACAGTAAAAATGTCTTTTTTGCCCATAGCAACCAATCAGAGTTCAGTTTTGATTTTTTAAACTGCTCTAGAGAAATGAAAGCTAAGCTCTGACTGGTTGCTATGGAAAACAAAGAAAGACTTACTGTTAGACAGTATTTATAAATGAGGCAAGTGTTTACTAAGACAAGTAAATGGTGCTTATTGCTGAAGTCTCAAAATATCCTGAATATTTTGTTCAGCATATCCTGAAGATGCTAGATCAGACTGAGATCTGGGGGTCTGGAAGCCAAGCTAACACCTTAAGCTCTTTGTCTTGTTGCTGAAACCATTCTTGAACAATTGTGCAATGTGTAAATATCCTGCTGATAACGGCCACTGCTATTATAAAATATCATTGTAATGAAGAGGTGTACTGAAACTGCAATGATGTTAAGGTATCTGGTGCATGTCAATACAAACCTTCCCTTTATTGACTGTTTCCCTTAGAATGCCTTCTTCTGAGCAGTAACATTTCGAAGTGGTTTGCACTGTGCCAATACAGCTCTGTGGTTTTAGGTTCAAATCCCATCAAAGACAACACCTCTAGTTTATATTTTCTCCCTTTGATTGTGTGGGTTTCTTCTAGGTACTCCAGTATCCTCCACAATCCAAAAAAACATATTGATAGGTAAATCTAGAATTTAACCGGTAAGCCCCAATGGAGTCAGGGACCAGTATGCATAATTTCTGCACAGTGCTGTGGAATAAACAGTGTTATATAAATGAATAAAATAAACACTGCATCTCCTGCAATCTCCTTTCCAGGTAGTGAAAATACCTACATTGGCATTCCCAGATATAAATAAAACGTAAATCACTAGAACAGGCCACTCTTTTTCATTACTCTATGATCTCATTCTGATGCTCAGGAGTTGACTGCGGACTCTTTTTAGAGTGAAAAGGAGTCAGCATAAGAATGTTGACTTGTCTATGGCAACCCTTACACATACAGTGGGTAAAATAAGTATTGAACACATCGCCAATTTTCTAAGTAAATCTATTTCTAAGGATATGTTGACACGGCTTAATACAATGCGATCGTATTGTATGCGCGGGAAGATATGATGGGCATGACAATTCCTCGCGGTGATTATGCACTGCAAGTAATGCATGTCTATGGGGACATACTGTACGAGCCGCAATTACGCTGTGTGAACATAAAGGTGCTATTTACATGATTGGCTCTGTGTCTTCAGACACTTTAAGCCAACTTGTATTAATATACTGTCTAGATCTAAGATTTCTTCCATGCACCCAATCAGATCTCCCCTTTCATTTCATGTAGTGCTCTGAAAAATGAAAGGGGAGCTCTGATTGGTTGCTATGGGCAAATAGAAAGTCTTAGACCTATACAATTTTCATACATATCCCTCTTTGTATCATGGTAAGCATAATTTTTTAGCAATTTGTGCTGCTTTAGCTTTTCTGTGGGATCAGACACGGCAGGGTACCCTTCTTTTCACATATGCATCAATAAGCTTTGGTTGCCTATGACCTTGTCATAAGTGATGAACAATTGTGTCAACAATCGTTATCGAGTCGATAGTCGGTATCGGCACTATAATGTCGATAGTCGATTATCGCCGATGACCTTAAAAGTTATGGGAGAGGAACACACAGCTTCATTCTTACACCCAAACAGGTAAGGAGAAGTGGAATTAACATCCCAAACAGTAAAAAGAATACGTGCTACATCTTAGGGGCAAGGACAATTAGGGCTATAAAAGTCGAGAAAAAAAAATAATATGCTAAAATAATTCATTATGTTCAATGGGCTATCCGAAAACATTGAGGGACAGGGTGTAAACCACAGCAGGTACAGCGGGTAGCAGCTGCAAAGGGGCCCCTTTCACACAAAAACAGGACACTGGTATTGGAAATGGATACCATGGAATGGAGAAGGGACCCTAATCACTTTTTGCAACAGGGACCATCATCTCGATCACATTACTAAATACATATGTGGATTGCGACAAGAAAGTCCCACGGGGAACATGGAGGTTCAGGCAGGCAGGCCCAAGGGGGTCCAGTTGATCAACGAGCCCTGTTTCAAATTACTGCATTTCTACTGTCCAATTTGTGTCGTGTCGAAGGAAATTGCTCACTTTTGATTTGGAATCGGTGGAATCAAGGGAGGGTGGACACCAGTAACTGCTGTTTCATTTTGATGGGCCTTGAGGCGTGGGAAATACACTTTTTTCAATTAGGACCTTTACTATTGGGTTACTTTTACTAGCGACATGACCCCAAAAACCAGCAAAGTTGTCCTTGTATGGCACTCGAGAATAAAAGGGGCCGGAAAAGAAGAAACAAGTATTTGAACCACTATTGTATTTTAGTAAACATGACATTGGATATCCCTGTCTTTTACAGCGGCATGACCCAAAAACTGCACAGATGCCTTATGGACCCTCAGAATAAAAGTGCCGGAAGGATAAAACTATTTGAACCACTATTTTAGTGAATGAAACATCGGACATTGGACTATCCCTATGCTTTAATACAGCATGACCAAAAATCCACCCACAGATGCCCTTATGGGATAGTGTTGAGCGATTTTTATCGACAAGTTGAAATCGGCAAGTTTTTATGGTGATCGAAATTTACAGATCATTCGATAATTAAGGTTTAAATTGAGCATCATTTCCTATTAAGATCGCGCCTTTTTCGGCGGTTCCTGTAATTTTTGGCGGCCAGCAAATATATTATAGAATAGAGCAGGTGAGATGTGTGTGCGACGTCCATGACTGGATGTGTCATGGTTGTCGATTGGCTGGAAAAAATCACATGACCACGTTATACATAGAACAGCGTTTCCTGTTTCAGCCTCATGTCTCTCAGCCGTCTCATAGGGAAAGGACGTAGCGCTCTGCCTGGCCACACAGCGCGCGAAATTAGTCTATTTCTGCACAGAGAAACTCTGCTATTAGCTGTGGATCCTTCAAATTTAGTTAGATTAGAGATTTTAACATTTTTATGTAGTTAGCTAGAGAAATTTTAAAGCAGCACTACCGGTGTGTTGTAAAGTTCACGGCGGCGGGAGCGGGGGGGGGGGGGGGGGGGGGGCGGGGGCCCTGCGGGCGAACACAGTCAAAGCTCTATCTATAAAGCACATTGGATAAAGTTCACCATGACTTAGTGTAGATAGTGTAGTGGAATTTCTTTATTATTAACAGTTCTGCTATTGAAGTATTCCTGGATAATGGGCAGTCTGAACTTTACTTGGATTAATACATCATTTTCTAGTAAATGCAGGTTCTCTTTGTTAGCTGGCAAATCTCCACTTTTATTATCAGTTTACATTTCTGATAGGTGTTCAAATTTTACCATTAACCTGTGTCTGTTTATATTTCAACCTGCACTTAATTACAATCAGCAATCTTGTAGTCAGCACTCAGCATCAGGTTGTTTTGTTGCAAAAATACCGTGTATAGTACGAAAACATACAGTTACGTGTTTTTGAACTTTTGCGCACCCAGTACTGATTCATTGACGCATGCATTCTATGGGGGTAAGATCTTAAACAGCAATTCTATATTAACCAAGGTGAATTGAAAGGTGCAAAAATTACAGTTTATTATATCAAACCATAAACAGTACGTGTTTTGACTTATTGCGCACCCGAGTACTGTTCATTGACGCAGCATCTACGTAAATTCATAAAACAGCAATTATCTATTCACCACAGGTGAATTGAAAGGTGCAAAAAAATATACCGTTATTATATCAAAACATAAACAGTTAATTGTTTTTTGACTTTTGCGCACCCAAGTTTATGTTCATTGACGACAGATCTAGGTAAATCTTAAAACAGCATTTCTATATTCCCACACACAGGTTAGCGTGAATTGAATGCGTCAAAAAAATACAGTTTATTATATCAAAACATAACAGTTAGTGCATTTTTGATTTTTGCGCACCCAGTAATGTTCATTGACGCAGCTATCTACGTAAATCTTAAAACAGCAATTCAATATTCACCCACAGGGTGAAATTGAAAGGTGCAAAAAATACGTTTATTATATAAAAAAAAAACTAGTTTACGTGTTTTTTGGACTTTTGAGCAACCAGTATGTCATTGACGCAGCGATCAGCATCTACGTAAATTCATAAACAGCAATTCTAGATTACCACAGGTGGTATTGAAAGGTGCTAAAAAATAGATTTAATTATATCCAAAACATAACAGTTACGTGTTTTTTTGACTTTTCGCGCACCCGTACTGTTCATGACGCAGCATCTACGTAAATCTTAAAAAAGCAATTATATATTCCCCACAGGTGGGAATTGAAAGGTGCAAAAAATACAGTTTATTTTTGATTCAAAAACATAACAGTTACGTGGTTTTTTGAATTTTGCGACCTAGTACTGTTCATTGGACGCAGCAACTAAGTAAATCTTAAAACAGCAAATATATATTCACCACAGGTGGAACTTGAAAGGTGCAAAAAAATACAGTTTATTATATTACAAACATAACAGTACGTGTTTTTTGACTTTTGCGCACACCAGTACTGATTCATTGACGCAGCATCTACGTAAATAATAAAACAGCAATTTATTTATTCACCACAGGTGATTTGAAGGTGCAAAAATATAACCGTTTATTATATCAAAAACATAAACAGTTTAGGTGTTTTATGACTTTTGCGCACCCAGTATGTTCATTGAGCAGCATTACGTTAAATCTTAAAAACAGCAATTCTATATTCACCAAGGTGAATTGAAAGGTGTTGCAATAAATAATTGTTTATTATATCAAAACATAACGCTTACGATTGTTTTTTGCTTTTGCGCACCCAAGTACTGTTTCATTGACGCTGCTCTACAGTAAATTTAAAACAGCAATTCTATATTCACCACAGGTGAATTGAAAGGTGCAAAAAATATCGTTTATTATATCAAACATAACAGTTACGTGTTTTTTGACTTTTGCGCACCCAGTACTGTTCATTGACGCAGCATCTACGTAAATCTTAAAAAACCAATTATATATTAACCAAAGGTGAATTGAAAGGTGCAAAAAATACGTTTTTTATATAAAAACATAACAGTTACGTGTTTTTTGACTTTTGCGCACCCAGTACTGTTCATTGACGCAGCATCTACGTAAATCTTAAAACAGCAATTCTATATTCACCACAGGTGAATTGAAAGGTATTATATCAAAACATAACAGTTACGTGTTTTTTGACTTTTGCGCACCCAGTACTGTTCATTGACGCAGCATCTACGTAAATCTTAAAACAGCAATTCTATATTCACCACAGGTGAATTGAAAGGTGCAAAAAATACCGTTTATTATATCAAAAACATAACAGTTACGTGTTTTTTGACTTTTGCGCACCCAGTACTGTTCATTGACGCAGCATCTACGTAAATCTTAAAACAGCAATTCTATATTCACCACAGGTGAATTGAAAGGTGCAAAAAATACGTTTATTATATCAAAACATAACAGTTACGTGTTTTTTGACTTTTGCGCACCCAGTACTGTTCATTGACGCAGCATCTACGTAAATCTTAAAACAGCAATTCTATATTCACCACAGGTGAATTGAAAGGTGCAAAAAATTCAGTTTATTATATCAAAACATAACAGTTACGTGTTTTTTGACTTTTGCGCACCCAGTACTGTTCATTGACGCAGCATCTACGTAAATCTTAAAACAGCAATTCTATATTCACCACAGGTGAATTGAAAGGTGCAAAAAATACCATTTATTATACCAAAACATAACAGATACGTGTTTTTTGGAATTTTGCCACGTCGAGATTTGTTGATAGACACTTGCAGTTAAATTTGAATCCAGCAATTTTGTTTTGATTAGAGGGATTTGAGAATAGCTGTGATTTGCCGTCTTTTAATAAGAGACTTTCCAAAACTATTCCATACCTTCTCAAATTTTTATATTTCTGGACATGGAGCGAAATGCAGGTGGTAAGCGAGCAAAGAGGGGGGTAGCACATGGAGGTGGAGGTACGCGAGAGGGTGCTCCTTCCAGTGTGGCGACAACACAGCTGTCCAGCGGATCGTCAGTTGCAGGACCCTCAGGCTGTCATCGCTGGGTCAGGGCCCTGTGAATTCTAAGTAAAGTACATCGAGCCAATATGTCCTTCAGTGGTTAATGCAACCTGCATCTAGCAGTCTTACCTCCTCGTTCCCAGTCACGGCACAATGTCGTCTCTGCATATCAGCAATCCGTCTTCAACATGAAGCAGCCCAAATGTCAACTCGTGTACCCACACACTGTGGGATAATCCATTGTCTGAAGACTCTTTGAGGACAAAATGCGGTTGGGGTCAGAAGCATGTTAAAAGATCGAAGAGGATGATTTAGTCGCTCTGGACGCCCAGTTACTGATGCCATAGAGGAGTTGTAAGGAAGCCGGTCAATTCGCAAAAATCACGGGGGCGGTCGGCAACGCCTTGCAGTGCCCTTGCTTGTAGCCCGCTAGTTCTGGATGCAGAAAGTCGGACGACCAAGTCACTGTGTTGATGATGTGAGGATGACTGCACATTGCGGATGCCATCCTGGTCTTTTTTCCGCAGAATTTGCTTGCAGGTGGCGCTTCTTCATGGACGAGGAGGAAGACGATGGGGTCAGTGTCAATATCGGGTCCCCCAATCAAAAAGGGAGAAGGGCTGGTCGCAGAAGTCTCCGCGGATATGATTCGCCAGCACGGTCAGCCGCAAACCGCCGCTCCTCGCTTTATCGCCGTCAAAAGGTCAGACCTCTCAAGCCTGGGCCTTCTTTGAGCAAGCTCTGATTTCACCAGCGGATGTCATATGCCGCCTTTGCCGTTAAACGCATATAGTAGAGGCAAGAACCTTAAAGTGTTTACCACCACCAACATGTCTAGTCACATTGCAGCGAATGCATTGAGTTGAAATGGAAGGGAACACTTGGCAAAAAGGCCAGACCGACGCACCCGGGCCTCCAACCACTGTCAAACCCTCTGTCTCCGCCTCCTCCTCCTCGCCACCACCAAGCGTTCCTCAGCTGCCCAGGTGTCTCTCAGACAGAGTCATGATCAGGGATCAGCCTCCGCTTCAGCCTCCACCGTCGCCTGAGTACCACCAGCACCACCAGAGACCCATCTACCCCTTCTTCCTTCGCCAGTGTGACGACCTGCACCGCCGTTAAGCGGCCAGTCTGTAGCAGCCTGCCTTCTTGTCTTCCAGGTTTTGTGGAACAGAGAAACACTTTAACCCAAAACCATCCCAAAGCCAAAAAGGCTGAATGTAGGCATTGCCAGGCTTTGGCCTTGGAAAATGTTTGCCTTTCGTCTGGTGGACACAAGCATGGGTTCGCCACGTCATGGCCCTGCCTTGCCCAATACCAGATGCCGAGCAGGCATTTCTTTGCAAGAAACGCCGGCCCTGCCCGGGCCAGCCCGGTGTCTTTTAAATTTCCACGCGCGTTGTCTGCATCTGCGTCTGTGTCCGATAAAGTCCATCTCACCACCGGACACATGACTAGTAAGCACGGCCAAGGCCGCTATACTCTGTGGACCAGCTCCCAATTGAGGTGAGCTGGGTGATGTTCTGGGGGTGACGGGTTGCTCTCAGGCTCGGACGCACGCTCTTCAAAACGCAGGGGATGGTGCAGGGCTCTTTCCCCCAAGGTCCTCTGGTGGCATCACGTGACCGATAACCAGGCCGTGTTGAAATTAATCTGACTTGGGGACCGTCCACACACGGTCAGGTGCTTGTGGAGGCTTTAAGCAAACGAGAGTCCGGAGCGCTGGCTGGGTGACAAGTACCTTGTGCCAGGCTAGGTGTGTGTGCGATATCGGGCGAAATCTGCTGGCCGCCCCTTAAGATTGGTAGGCTGGAGCACATCCATTGCCTGGCACACGTCATGAACCTGTCGTCCAGATATTTCTAAAGAGTTACCCCGGGTCTGGGACATGCCTTGCTGAAGGAAGGCTCGAGGTCTGTGTTCGCACTTCCGCCGTTCGTACCTGCTACGTCCCGCCTGGCTGCGTTTGCTGAGTTGAGCTCGGCCGTCCCCTCAACCGTCTCATTGGTTGACGTGGAACACGCTGGGAATTCCACCCTCCACATGCTCCAGCTGATTGTGGCAGCTGCGCAATGCATTACGCAGTTACGAGAGTGACACATTGCCTGACAAGCAGCGGTACAGAACCTCAGGGTGTGATCACCGAGAGTAGGAGGACAGGTTGGATAAGAGCTCTGCACCATCCTTGCCAGTTTTGAAGAAGCCACCAAAAATGGGTCAGTGCAGGACAATGCCTGTCAGCTATGAGCTTGTGGTGATCTTAGTTCTGAGAACGATCGTTGGACACTCTGGTAACAACCAGTCCGCCAGCGATGGAGGAGGAGACGGACACTGATGCGGACAACGGTGCCTTTCTCTCGTCAAATCCACAAGGCCCGACAGGTTTACAATTTCATCGGTCTTCATTAGGCAGTGGTTCGGGGGTCCAGAGCTGTGCAAGATGTGGAGCATCAGCTCTCAGGGTGCATCATCTCTGGCAAGCCAGGGCTGTGTTGAAGCTGGCTGTGCGGATGGCAGCGGGAGGAGGTGGAAGGAGGAGTATTCCTAGACCCCGATGTTACCGACCTCCCTGCCTTGGAAAGAGGTTGGCGCGACTTTGAGGCGGAGGAGGAAGTTGAGGAAGATCAGTTTGCTAGTGCCCCTCGACCCAGGAGGCTTGGGAAATCAAGGCTCCATCTCTCAATGAGTGCTGGATGCTCCATTTCCTCCAACATGATCTCGCATTAAGGCCATCAAAATGAACAAACAGTTACGGGTGGCCACCCTCCTGGATCGACGGTACAAATCAACTCCAGCACTTTCCTTCCACCCTCCCAAATAGAGAGTAAAATGCAGGAATTGGAGACCTTGCTGTTGATCAACTGGAGACATATGAGTGCGTCTGCTTTCAGTTCCACTAATGTATCACGGGGTGGAACAAACATCAGCGACCGTGACAGCAGTAGAGTGCAAGTAGGAGTTAGCGGTAAGCAGCAGGGGCAAGGTGGCAAGCCTAATGGGTGACCTCTGGCAAATCTTTGTTTACAACCTCACCAAAGATGCAATGCAGGGCACACATCCAACACACGAGATCGGCTTAAGATCATGGTTGCATACGACTATCTGCGTCTCCTCAACACCAATGTTTTTGCGATGTGTTTCGGGGACCCAATAGAATTCTGGGTATCCAAAAATGGACGGATTGGCCCGACGCTGGCTCGTCACGCCAGATGAGGTGTTGTCCTGCCCAGCAGCCAAGGTCATTAATCTGAGAGGACCTTCAGCACAGCTGGAGGAGTCATTACAGACAAACGCATCTGGCTTTCCACAGATAATGTGGATCGTTTGACTTTCATCAAGATGATTCAGGCATGGATCTCTGATGATGTTGTGGCCCCAATTGCCGAGGTCACCGATTAGTTGCCGGTCTACTTCACATTCCTTTTCAAACAGAAATGGTCCTCTTGAAAACTTTTTTTTAAAATGATCATTTCTTACTGCAATTTTTATTCTCTTTTCCCAACAGTTCATTTTGCTGTGAGGAGAATGTAAAAGACAGCAAGGTTTCATGAAAACACGTATTCCATTTACTCACTTTATCTTAAGAAGTTTTCGCATTGTCAATGGTTTTGAGGTCATGTTGCTGTGAGATACAGCTATAATTATGGTCCTTTGGAACAGAAATGTGGCTTCTAAGTGGCATTTTTTCCTCAAATTTTTAATAGTGGCTGAGAAAATATTATTTATAATTTTTTTGGGGTCATGTTGCTGTGAGATACAGCAATAATATGGTCCTTTGGAACAGAAATGTTGCTTCTATGTGGCATGTCTCCCTCACAATTTTTTTCAGTGGCTGAGAAGTCTTATTTATAATTTTTTTTGGGGGCTGTGCTTTGAATGCAGCAATACTAAGGTTTCCCATTTTAAAAATGTTGTTTTTAAAATGCATTTTCTTCACAATTGACAAAGTGGTCAAGGGTCATGCTTTTGAATTTTGGGGGCATTTTGCTTTGAAATGCAGCAATACTACAGGTCCTATTCGAAAAAAATGTGTGTTCTAAAGTTTGTTTCTCTCACAATTTTAAAAGTGGCTAGGAGTCATCTTTAATTTTTGGGGGCATTTTGCTGTGACATGCAGCTATTACTTATGGTCCTATTAATAAAAATGTTGGTTTCTAATGATTTTTCTTCACAATTGTCAAAAGTGGCTCAAGGGTCATTGCTTTGAATTTTTGGGGGCATTTTGCTGTGACCTGCAGCTATACTTCAGGTCCTATTCTAAAAAATGTTGTTTCTAACAGACATTTGTTCTTCACAATTGACAAAAGAGGACTCAAGGGTCATTGTTTGAATTTTTGGGGCATTTTGCGTGTCATGCAGCTTATACTACAGGACATATTCTAAAAAATTTGTTGTTTTCAAACAGACATTTGTTCTTTACAATTGTAAGAGTGGCTCATGGCGTGATGGTGCTGTTCAGAAATAACTGGAATAGGAAGGGACACTGTTATTGGTACACATATTGCGAAAAATGACTTGTTTTTGCAAGATCTTTATACATAGCTAGCAATCCCTGTATTGAGACAACCCATTTATACAATGAAAAAAAGTAGAAACATAGACATGGTGGGAGTCCTCCTATTTAAAATGTGTTATCTAGATTAATAGTACTACAAAAAATTGCATGTACAAAATAAGCTGTTAAAAAAATTACTCTGATTTGTACAAGGGAGTACCAGGAAAACTTGACCTGATGTAGGTTATTCAGAGGACTTGGAAGTATGGAAGCACGGACAGTGAACAAAGTACAGAGACCATTTCCTCCAGCACAGTTGAGTAAACTGAGAAAAAGTATGCCAAGTAGAAAGGGCACCTGGGTGTAACAGGAGCGTTAACCACAGTTTCCAAGTGAAGCTAAATTGGTCCAACTACTCATATGGAGGGGCAAGCGTACCAGGTATTGACTGTGTACAGAGGAAGGCTGGAGTTCTCCACACTTCCGCTTCCGCACTCTGCTTCAGCACGACAGTTTTCGTTGCTGCCTACATCAGGGAATTTTAAACTGCGTGTTAATAGGATGACGGACGCCAGCCTGGGGCTTTCACCGCCACCCACTGTAACTCCGGGCCCTGGGTCATGCTGTAGGCCCAGGACTGGTATAGTAATGTCCAGTTCAACTAAAATGGTGGTTGAAAAGGGGACTCCGTTTTCCGGAACTTTTTATATGTGTGGGTCATGCAGGTTTGGCGGTATGCTGTGGCCCTGGAAAGGTATTGTCAATGTCCAGTGAGACTCAATTGGTGGTTGAAAGACTCCTTTTTCCGGCACTTTTTAAATGTGGGGGTCCCATCGCCAGTTTCCGGGGCTCATGCTGTGGCCCAGGACAGGTATAGTCATTGTCCCAGTTGAACTAAAATGGTTGGTGAAAGTACTTCCCTTTTTCCGGCACTTTTTTAAATGTGGGGTCATGAAGGTTTGGGGCTCATGCTGTGGACCAGGACAGGTTTGTATATGTCCTAGTGAAACAAAATGGGTGGTTGAAAGTCTCCTTTTTCCGGCACTTATTAATTGTAGGGATCAGCAGGTTTGGGGCTTTGCGGTGGCCCAGGACATGTATATGTCAATGTCCAAATTCAACTTTAAATGGTGGTTGAAAGATTCCGTCTTTCCGTCACTTTTAACTGGGGGGTCATGCAGGTTGGGGGCTCTGGCATGTGGCCCTGGTCAGGTATAGTTCAATGTCCTGTGAAAACTAAATTGGTGGGTTGATTGTTCCCTTTTTCTGGCACTTTTTTTATGTGGGGGGCATGACAGGTGTGGGGACTCATGCTGTGGCCCGGGACAGGTATAGTCAATGTCCAGTGAACCAGAAAATGGTGGTTGAAAGACTCCTTTTTACGGAACTTTTTAAATGTGGGGTCATGCTGGTTTGGGGCTCATGCTGTGGCCCTGGACAGTATTGTCATGTTCCAGTGAGAAACTAAAATGGTGGTTGAATGACCTCCTTTTTCCGGCATTTTTAAATGTGGTGGTCATGCAGGTTTGGGGCTCATGCTGTGGCCCAGGACAGGTATAGTCAATGTCCAGTTCAACCAAATAATGGTGGTTGAAAGACTCCTTTTTGCGGCACTTTTTAAAATGTGGGGGTCACTGAAGGTTTGCGGGCTCATGCTCGCGTTCCAGGTCAGGGATTATTCAATGTCCAGTTCAAGTAACATGATGGTCAAATCATACGCCTTCTGGCACTTTTTAAATTTGTGGGTGATGCAGGTTTAGGGTAAGGGCTGTGGTACAAGACAGGGATAGTAAAGGTGTGTGACTTTTTTCCTGTGACTTTTATAACCTAAAGTGTGTATGCCAAAGATGTAGCACGCTATCAATTTGACTGTTGTGGTTGTTAATTGCAGCTTCTCCTGCTGTGTTTGGGTGTATAATGAAGGTGTTGTGCTTTTACTTAGACTTTAATGGTCATCGCGCTAATCAATGCTTCACTATCGGAAAAAACCTGATCCGATAGCGGACGACTATTGACTATCGGATTCGATTCGATAGCCCAACGTCAATCGATCAACATGTGTATAAGTATCATGTGAATTCTCTGTTATATTTAGCTTTGATACATCTTTGAGGCTTTGCATATTCAACATGTACAACGTTGCTGAAGTGCTGTTCATAATATTTTGAAACTCATTTAATTGTAAAGTGCTGCGGAACATGTTGGCGTTATATATATAAATAAAAATTATTATTAATTACTTTTAGGCCATGTTCACACGGCTAACTGCGGGAGTATTAAGTCCTTAATTTACGCGCCGGAGTGCGCCACTTAGGGCTGAATCCCGTCCAGTAACTACGGTAATCCTCCAGTTCTCATAGAGAACAAGGATAACGTTTCCCTCTCCTGCTCGGCGAATACCATCCGAGGGGGGAAGATGGTTCACATGTGAATTAACAGCGGCGTATACGCGCCGCTGGTAATACAAGTCTATGGGCCGGCGAAGTGTCGCCCCGCCCCCAGCCACAATGCGTAACTGCGGGGCGTAATTACGTCCCGCAATTAACCCGTGTGAACATAGCCTTAGATTGCCATCCAATTTATATGTTGATCTGGTAGAGAAAGATGTTAGTACATCTCAAATTTAAAGTCTTTTTAACAGAGACTCAAATGATGACACATTCCATGCAGATAAATATCCTAACCTGCAAGATACCCAAAACACATTATCAATAGCTACTCTAGAGATCAGAAGTGTCGGGCCACAAACAACAACCATTAAACAATTCACCAAACACCACATAATTTCTACTTGACATCTCAGACAAGGAACACATCCAGTGTTCAGCCATCCAACTCACCTTCAGCAAAATATGACCAATGAAATTCTTTCCCTTGTCTCTCCCCAGTGGGACGCACTGTGTTAAGCAGTATGCGGTATGCCAGAAGCCTGCAATATGTTTTAATAATGCTATCAATGCTTTTCACAGTTAGCTAAATGTGTGTGTGAACTCCACTTATTTAACAGATGCATTTTTTGACATATATCCATCAGACCGTAATTAACCCCTTCCCAGCCTTTGATGAACATTTCTGTCATAATGTCGGGAAAGGTATACAGTATGAAGCCAAAATTGCAGTTTTTTGGTCATTTCACCTCCCCAAAAAATGTCAATAAAAAATATTCTAAAAGTCATATCCCAAAATAGTAGTAAATAAAAACTATCCTTCATCCCTCAGAAAACGAGACACATAGATCCATATATGTAACAAAAAATATTGGTCTGAGAAAACAGCGATGAAATATTCACCAAATTTAGGGGGTTGAAATTTAAATTTATTAAAAATCTACAGGTTTTAAAAAGCCCAAATTTATCAATAAAAATGAACCATATGATAAAATATGCATTTTTTTTATTGGCCCAATACAAAAAAAATGTGGGCCACTGTTTCTCTTTTAGTAATGTTTATTGAACAATCACTAATCCAAAAGATTCTCCAGTTACAAGAAATCTGAAAAACAGTAATAAAAATAATATACATAAAGCTCACCATGCACTTCCAGCAGAAATTAGTATTTTTGTTAAAGCCAATATTTCTGGTAAACTAATAAAACATTTTTAGAATTTTTGGCGGTATTTATTTACTTTAACAATCCTATGAAATTAAAATTTTACATATAAAATATTCATCTTTTTTTTAGCTGTGATTAGTATAGAGATGGAAGGGCAGACATATCACTTTACTGTTGGTGCTGCTTATTTCTATGTAGATTAATTACAAATAGTAGGTAAAGACAAAATAATCGTTCTATTGTTCTCTGGACAGGGATAAGATTGAACTAGACCACAGGACAATAAGGGTGCTTTCTCACGGAGCGTTTTGTTGGTGAGTATTTGATGCGTTTTTGGCGCTATATTGCAGAAATACACAGCAATTATTGCTGTCCATTTCTTCAAAAAATGCATAAAAAATGCACCAAACACGCTTCGTGTGAAAGCACCCTAAAAGGAGCAAAACATGAAAAATATTGGGGGATTCTTCTTGCATATCAGGTCCAGCTGATAACACTTATAAATTTCAGATCAAAGCTGGTCAGGAATAAAAAACATTTCGCAACCCTCTCACTGCTGAGCTATTAAACCTCACAGAGGGGAAGTCACAGAGATAAACCACGAAGCCATGTACAAGGGAAACATTAAAAAAAATTATAAAATTATAAATAAAATAAAAAACTCTGGCAATACCAAATTTATGTAGTTTATTATATTTTACTTTTTTTTTTCATTGACTGACTTAAGTAAGGGCTTGTGTTTTGCTGAGCAAAATTTTATTTTAAAACAATTTTAATCATGTTGTTATTAAATAAATTTTGGGGAGGCAGAATTACCCAAAGAAGCAGAGTGGTGTGTTGGGTATTTGTTCTTTTGATGACATTTACTGTTGTGGATAAATAAAGTTAGACTTATTTGATCAGACTATAATAAATGTGGTGATTACAAATATGTGTAATAATTTTATTGTTTTTCTTTATGCAATAAATGGGGAAAAAGCGTGTTTTAAACATTTAGGGTATGTTCACACGGCGTAATTACAGCACACATTTCACTGCGTATTTGCACTTTAATACGAGCGAAATGCGAGCCTCAATTACGGTAATTCATAGCTTTCATAGAGAGCTATATATTACGTGTTGTCACTCTCAGTGTACAATACGATCGATTTGCACGCTGGGGGAGAGAAGTGGCAGGTCACTTCTTCGCGGTGCTTAGACGCCGCTGATAATAGATATAAATGGGACTGGCCAGGGGCCAGTCCCCCGTCCTTGGAAGTATGCGCTGATCAGCGTATTGTGGCGCGTACAGTATGCGCCCCAGTACGCCATGTGAACATACCCTTATACCTTTAAAACCTTTATTATTTTTTTGATTTAATTTTTTTTTTTTTTTTTTGTCATCTTAGATTAACAACCTCTTCGGGAGCAATTACTTGCAAACAATATTGGAAGAATAATATGTTGTAAAGTAATGTACAGTTACTACTTTTCTTTTACACTGCTTCAAATTCATTGCCTGACATTGTGAGGTACATGTTGTGAGGTATGTGTTTGGGAAGGAGTTAAAGGCGTTGTCTCCCTACAGAGTTTCACAGAATGCATGAATGAAATACTCTGTCACTTCCTGGTTCAGACTGACTCATTTGCATACAGCTCTGTGCTCTGTGCTTTCAGTTGCTAATTAGATCAGATTAGCTAAGCAGCTTTTCAAACTGCTCTCAGAAGGCTTTATCTGATCCCCAAAACAAAAGCCCTAATTACAGTTCTGTTTATTTTACATAAATCAAGCTTTTTACTGCTGAGCAGCACAGGACACTGCCACAACCTGTGTGATGACTTCACTCACTGTTATCTCATTGAACAAACAGCAGGGGGAGAATTGTTTACAGGTCTGTTACTGAGGGAACTGAAATAGCCAGGGAGGTCATAAATTCACTTGTATCTCCTTAGGGAAAACAGAGGAACAAAGCAATATATTTGGAAAATGTCTTTATTTTGTGTTCCCTACAATTTGAAAGCTATTCTTTGTAGCGAGACAACCCCTTTAAGTGTCTACGTAATCTGAAGACCAAATAAAAATATTAACACTGTTAAATCTCCCACCAGTATATGTTTATGCAGCAAATGTGCTTTACTCCTTTACACCAGGAATTTATCTATGAAACAATTGCAATATTGGAATAGCCAAGAAAAAAACATAAAAAGTTGAGTGTGCCTCACAGTTTAACAACCACAGGTCTAAAAGTAAACACAAAAGCAAACTGTTTTGCCCGCTTTACAATTTCAATAGGACCTTTATTTGCTTGTACCGAGGCACTTCAAGTTGGTGCAGCAACAATTGATCAGATCCAAGAATTCAGCAACCAAACTTCTTCAAAATTTTAAAATACAGAAGGGCACAAAGTTAAAGAGAACCTGTCACATAGGTTATGCCCCCTTGCTGAGGACAGCACAAGCTAGTGTCAGACATGCTGTTTCCAGTGCTGTGTCCCTTATTCTGTAAGATGCAGGAGTTTTAGAGCATTTAATGCTCAAATCTTATTCATGAGTAGGTGTTAGCTCTGCCCACCAAAGGCTGACGCCAGGCTGATCATTTGGTACAAAAGCCGGGGCTGAGAGGAGGAACAATAAAGAACCCTAATTCCATGGAGACAAAACGAGGGAGGGACCTGTGTCCCCCAATGAATCGGATGAGAAAAGGATTTTATGGTAGGTACAAAAATCCAATTTTTATTGCCAATGTCATTGGGGGGACAGCACCTTGGGATCTCGAAGAGCAGTCCCAGAGGGTGGGAGAACAAAGATGTAACTAGAAAATTCATCAGCAGTGACAAGCGTCAGCCGAGGCCAAGGTATGGATCTGGCAGAACTTAGAAAAAGTATGGGCCGAAGCCCAGGTGGCAGCTTTGCACACCTGTAAAGCTGAAGCTTAATGCCGAACAGCCCAGGAGGCACCAACCACTCGTGTGGACTGAGCAGTGACCCGAAATGGAAGGGGTTCCTCCCTAGACCGATAGGCTTCTGAAATTGCAGACCAGATCCTGCGTGGACTCTCCAGAATGACAGAGGGCTTCAGAGCACCTAAATGATTCCTTAATAGAGAGGTAGATCCAAACGGCCCTGATCACGTCTAAACGATGAAACGCTCGCTCTCGAGGATAAGGGCAGAACTGTGTCCTCATTGATATGAAACGATGAAACCACCTTAGGGAGAAACTAAGGAACAGGACTTAAAACAACCTTGTCCTTATGCAGAACCAAGAAAGGGGACTTGCATGATAAAGCCACCAGTTCAGACACTCAGCAAATGGAGGTAATGGCCACCAGAAAGGCTGCCTTCCATGAAATTAAACGTAGGGAAACTTCCCGTAGTGGCTCAAAGGGTGGCTCAAAGGGCGCAGACAAATCTCAAACAGATGGCAGACTTCTTATTTAGTGCAAACTTTTTATTCCACGATAGTACATAGCCCAACATTAACGGACATATAGTAAAAACCATCAGTATAATAGAAATAGATAAGTGGTATACTTATTTTAGAAGATTTTCAGCGTAGCAGCTTCCAGTACATCTGATTTCCTTTGTTAGGATAACCCAGAGATGCCAGACCTTAGAGCGAGCTGCACAGCCAGAGCACTAAGCAATTTCTGACGACTATCTCTGATATTGAGATACATCCTAATGACTGGTTATGTACTTTGGACATCCAGTCATTATATACAAACATTCCATATGAGGAGGGTAGAGAAGTCGTCAGAAATGTGCTAAATGAAAATCCAGCTCTTAGCAATTCTTTCATTAATTTTCTTATGACTTTGTTGGATGTTATACTCACAAAAAACTTTTTCAGATTTGGCAATGAGTTTTTTCTGAAGCTGCAGGGGACCTCGATGGGGTCCACTGTAGATCCAGGATATGCTTATTTGTTTGTGGCTATGCTAGATAAGACATACATCTTTGTTTCTATATATCAGATTAATATAATCTTGTGGCGTCGTTACGTCGACGACGTATTCCTTGTGTGGCGAGAGTCTGAGTTGAAGTTGGAGGAGTTCATGCAATACATTAATGGTTTGCATGGTCTCATTAAATTTACTTTACAAAAAGAACAGCACAATATTGAATATTTGGATGTTCTGGTGACAAAGAAAGAGAATAGATTAGAAACGGTTCTATTTTCTAAAAAGATTGATCATAATTTACTTCACCGTCAGAGTTTTCATAATCCAGGAGTATTTAGAGGAATACTTAAAGGTGAGCTTATCAGAGCAAGACGAATCTGTTCTGATGAAGAAAAATGTATTTCGAGTAAACAATGCATAATTAATAAATTCTTGGCAAGAGGGTATGATATGAATGAGATAAAAATTACAGCTGAAGAGGTTTCTAATTTGAAAAGAGAAGAATTATTTTGCACTAAATCTAAGCCCATACAAGATAGGGTCATGTTCTTATCAACATATGACAAACAGTCTGATATGATCAAAAAAATGATCATGAAATATTGGAACATCTTGGGCAGTGACCCTAATTTTGGTTCACTGTTTAAGGAGCCCCCTAGGTTTGTCTTTAGGAAAGGTCGATCGTTAGGATATTCTTTAGTGTCTTCTGATATTAAGACACATAATTTGAGACAAATGAAGTTGAACACAGAAAGAAAAGGCACATTTCCTTGTTTGGGTTGCTTGAACTGCTCCTTTATTATAAGAGGTTCTAGTGTCAAGCATCCTTTACATGGGACTGATGTCAAAATTAGAGGCTATTTTACATGCAATACTAGACAAGTCATATATCTGATCAAATGCCCGTGTGGGATGGTGTATATTGGTCAAACAAAAAGATCTATTAAAATTCGATTGAATGAGCATAGATCTAACATACGTTTGTATAAAAATAGAGAAAAAGAAATAGAAAATGAATCCAAGAAATCATTTGGTGAATCCACTCTTGCACAGCATTTTTGTGAGGCAAACCACGGAGTGAGTGAACTCCGGTGGTGTGTGCTGGAGCATGTTGAAAGCAGGAGTTCAGAAGAGGTTAAAACTCTTGTTGCAACGAGAAGCCTTTTGGATTAGCAAGATACAGTCACTAATCCCAAAAGGTCTCAATGAGGTTTACAATCTGAAAGTGTTTATGTAGCTTCGGTAACTGTTGTTTTTATGTTTTGTTTTTAATACATAAGATGTGGTATTTAAGCAATAGGAAACGTACACTACGCATGCTTGACAAAGGGGCTGTGTCCTCCGAAACGTCGCTCTGAGTGTGCAGCTTGCTCCAAGGTCTGGCGTCTCCGGGCTATCCTAACAAAGGAAATCAGATGTATTCCACTATCGTGGAATAAAAAGTTTGCACTAAATAAGAAGTCTGCCATCTGTTTGAGATTTGCCTGTTAATTAGAGCCGAGGAGGTGGCTCATATGGAGACTTTCTAAAGTGGTATACAACACCGAGTTGGTTATTTAAGACTGTCAAAGGGCGCAGACTGCATGGCTTTCAAAACAAGATTTAAATCCCAAGGTTCGATAGGCCTACGAACCGGAGGGACGGAATGCGCGACCCCCTGCAAAAAGGTTTTAACCTGTGAGCGGGAGGCCAGCTTGCGCTGAAAAAAAAAACAAGAGCGCAGAAATCTGACCTCTCAAGGAGGACAGCCCGAGCACCAGGCCTGACTGTAGATAAGACAGCACCCTTGGAGTAGAACATACCCAGTGGTGAAATTTCTGGGCTTCAGTCCAGGCGAAAAAAGCCTCCAGGTACGGTAATAGTTCTGGGCGGACTGAGGCTTGCATGTCCGAATCATGGTCTGGATAACAGAATCCGACAAACCCCAAGATTTCAATATTGCGGTTTCAACAGCCACGCCGTCAAATGCAGCCGCGGCATAGTGGGGTGAAACAGGGGACCATGTGAGAGAAGATGTGGATGTAACGGAAGGGGCCAAGGAGCGTCTGCCAATAGGGCGACGAGATCTGCGAACCAGGACCTGCGGGGCCAGTCCTGGGTGATGAGAGTAGCGGGTACCCTCTCGGACTTGAGGCGCTTGAGCACTCAAGGAAGAAGAGGTCAGAGCAAACTGACTCCAAAGTATGACTGGCATGTCCACCGCTAGGGCCAGAGTTGGTGATTAATGCGAGACACAAACAGATCGACGTCTGGCGTACCCCACTTCTGGCAAAGAAGGTGAAAAACCTCCAGTAGAAGAGCCCACTCCCCGGAATCGACCATCGCTCGACTAAGATGATCGGCCAACCAGTTCTCCATCCCTGGAATGAAAATCGCTGACAGGGCCGGCACTGACTGCTCTGTCCAGCGAAGAATTCTTGCAGCTTCCTGAAAAGCTGCACGTCTTTTGGTGCCATCCTGGTGATTCAGATAGGCCATTGCCGTGGTGTTGTCGGACTGAATCTGCACTGGGTTACCTCAAATAAGAGGGGACCAATGTGAGAGCGCTAGGAAAATGGCCCGGAGCTCCAGAACATTGATCTGAAGACCGATTCCCTGAGGGACCAGAGACCCTGAGTCATGATGATCAGCCATTGCAGGGACAGAAACAATTTCCCCTGATGCAACGCAGGAGAGACTAGCCACCAGCCCAGGTCAGCTCGCACCTGGGGTGGCAGATGAACCGTTGTGTCCAGGGTCATTGGAAACCCATCCCACCGAGATAGGATCGCCTGCTGCAGAGGACGAGAAAGAAACTGCGCAAAGGCCACAGCCTCGAAGGCAGCCACCATCCTGCTGAGAACCCGCATGCAAGTGCGAAGGGTATATATATAGGATTCGATTCAGAAGTAAAGAAACGTCTGACTGCAACTGCAGGATCTTCCCTGGTAGAAGGAACACTCTGGCCACCTGAGTGTCGAGAATCATCCCCAGAAACTCCATCCTCTGAAATGGGATCAGACATGACTTGTCAAAATTGACTATCCACCCGAAGCGCACCAAGGTGTCTAGGGTGATCCTGATCCTGTTCAGACAGGCGTGACAAGAAGGAGCCTTCAATAAAAGGTTGTCCAGATATGGGATAATGGTCACGCCCCTGATGCGAAAGATTGCCATCAGGGGCGCCAGGAACTTTGTGAAGACCCTTGGTGCAGTTGCAAGGCTGAACGGCAGAGTTCTGAACTGGAAGTGCTGCGAACCTACTGCAAAACGCAGGAACTGCTGGTGGACATAGGAAATATGGACATGCAGAAAAGCATCATTGATGTCTAAGGCTGCCAGATATTCGCCTTGCTCCAGAGAGGCTATCACCGACCGGAGCAACTCCATGCGGAAACCGGGAACTTGCACATACCAGTTGAGCTCCTTGAGACCCAAAACTGGCCTCACTGAGCTGTCCTTTTTGGGAAACCATAAAAAGATTTGAGTAAAAACCCAGAAAATGCTCGGACTCGGGGACTGGCATAATAACTCTTTGAAGGAGGAGGGTGCAGATTTCCAGAAAAAATTCCTATGCGCGGACGGGGAAGAAAGAAGAAACCATGTTGGGGGAGTTGAACTCAAGTTAATTCTGTATCCTGAAGTGACAATCTCACGAACCAAGGCATAGTCGACCTGAACCTGCCAGATCTCCTGGAACCGTAGGAGACAAAACCCCACCCGAGACAAATTTTTGGGTGGGCGCAGGCCTTCAAACCAAGTGCGACTTGGCGGAAGTACCCTTGGGTGTTCTGCGAGACCGTCAGGATGATTCTAATCTTGCTGAGGGGCGCTTAGCCGGCCTGTAAGGAAAGCTCCAAAAAGGGCTGAAAATGGGTGCATTTTTTAAGCGAATGACGCTGCGCCAGCCGACTCTGAAGGAGGAGCGTACTACGACCCCCCATGGCCTCTGAAATTAACTTATCCAAATGCTTCCCAAAAAGCCTACTGCTAGAAAATGGAAGCGCCACCAATAACTTCTTGGAGGCTGCATCCGCAGACCAAGATTTCAACCACAGGGAGTGGCGAATGGCCACCGCATTGGCCAACAACACTTTAGCCACTAGACGGGCTGACTCAAGCGAAGTGTCACACAGGAAGTTCGAAGCGCCTGAAAGCTGGGAAGCGAGATTCAACAACTCCTGTGTGGAAGCTCCAGCTGACAGCCCTTGCTGCAGCTGCATTAACCAGACCATGCAGGCTTTGTTGTTCCAGGAACACGCAAACGCAGGTCTCAGGGCTGTCCCGGTCACCTCAAAGGCGAATTTACAAAACCCGTCAAGACACCTGTCTGTGCTGTCACCATGGGCTGCCGCTCCCGAGACAGGGATGGCCGTAGACTTCGAGAGACAAGTGACTGGGGCATCCACTGAAGGGACCCTCGACCATTTTTGTCAATAATCCTCCAAAAATTGGGAATCTCGCAAGAGAACAAAGGGGTGACTTTTGATCAATATATTTAATTTTTTGCCATAGGCAAACTTAAAGGGGTTTTTCCGCTACAATGATTGGGTTTTTAATTTAAAGATCTTTAAAAAACAAGCAGCTTTGCAATATATGTTCATTACAAATGTCCTACTGATTTTGAGCTAGCCTTTTTAGTATTACTACATCAGCTCCTCAAATCTCATAGTAGCCGACCTGTTGATCCTTATCTTACTGGCTGTCGGTCTGAATGACTCATCACCTTTGAAGACAGGTCGGAGCAGAGAGCCCCTCCTGCACAGAATGCTTCTGTAGTGGAGGGGGGAGGGGGAGGAGGACTCTGGCGTCTGTGTCCATGCTGCTTGGATTAACCCTGTGTGTGCCTGCTTCCTCCTGCTCTCTACACAGATAGATGTGACAGCAGTGACCCTGTCTGTTACTATAATCATGATATGTCTTTGGAACTGTGACTATACTAATACTATACAAATCAGGCATGTGAATACTTTATGCTCTCCTGTATTAGTGAGACATCCTGAGTATAGTAACACTGGGCCCCTTGTTGTTGCTGGGGATGTGGAGACTTGTAAGCTTTAAACAGGGGATATAGGAACAAAATGCATCCTCTCTGCTCTGTTATTAGCACACCTTTCACATTCCCCTCTACACTCATAGATCAGCCCTCTCCCGCCCAAAAGACCTAGGCGGCACACCCCAGGGTGAACTCTGAGAGCAAACCCCCTCCCCTCCCCCCTGTATAGAAGTTATGTAGCTGCCTGTGTGCTGATGGGAGGGGGGAGAGGGAGCAGAACAGACAGACAAGCTAGCACGCCCTCAGTTAACTTACCAGGGACACTGCAGGCTGAAAGCTCATAATGAACAACTCCTTTAACTCTATCAGTTCTCTATCTGTTAAACACTAAAACGTAACTTTTATTATATCTAACTCCTTAACCTCTATAAAACACTATTTAAAAACCTGATCTCTAACCTCATCATTTACCCTTTTTGCTTCTGAAAGAGGGAATAACTCCCTTTCTATTTTCAAGTCTGGTGGAACCCCACCTACTACAGGGGAGCCTTATATCTATAGCAAAGTACTAGCTTAAGCCAACTACTTGGGCCCGTCGTCCCTAATCTCATAGAAACAAAAACAAATAAGGCCCCTTGTGACACCCTCTGCAGCAGTGACACTTGTAGACAGAGGTGAGAGATCACAATTTAAAACGTATAAACTGACCTCGCCGACATGTTTCGCCAGCTAACCTGGCTTTATCAAGGCTTAGAGGTCCATATAATAAAAGTTACGTTGTAGTGTTTAACAGATAGAGACCTCGACCATTTTGTCACTGATTCCTCTGGAAACGGACAAAAGGCATTAAGCCATCTAGTAGGAAACAAACGCCTGTCAGGATGTTTACACTCCCTGGCAACCAGTTCCTCAAGCTACGGGTATGTAGGGAACACCAAATGCTGCCGTCTGCTGCATTTAAAGGAGACCTCCTCCTGGGAGGCTGAGACATCCTTATCTTTCAAATGAAGCGGGTCTCTGACAGCCTGAATAAGAGCTTGGACCCCTGCTGCCGTTCCATCATTTCTGTCTTGCTCAGAATCAGAGGAATCCCCACTTGAAGAAGCCGTATCCTGGCCTGGAGCTTCTATCTCCGACCACTGACCATCAGGAGAGAGCTCAGGTGATAACGAGGAAGAGAAAGCTCTAACCCGCTTATGCGAACCATCTGTACGGGCTGCGCTGGACCCTGGGAGATGCGAGGCTGGGCAGCGAGCAGAGACGGCATGCGCAATATGGCCGAAACCATAACCTGGGACAGTCTGGACAGGTCACCCACTGCTAGTGAGAGAGTCTTTGCCCATTCCGGGGGCCACGACTCCTGACAGGAGGAGTCGGGCCCCGCGGCGGTCGGCTGAGGAGCAGCGCAAAGGGCACTGGACTGGCCGGAAGAAAATTTCTTGTGGCAATGGGCGCAGGCGAAGTAAGTCGCCACTGTTGTGGATGCAGGCAGTTTTAATCCCTCATCCTTGAAAAGGGACATGGCCGCAGGGTGTATAGGGCAGGGATAAATGGCCCAAAGCAGGCCAACTTACGACCCAGAGGTGCTGTGTCCACCATGGAAGCCAGGAGATGCAGCAAGCAGCCAGGATGCCAAACACCAGAAAATGTTGATTTGGCTCCACCCCCAACACAAGCCCAGGCTTCTGGAGGTCCTGACCCATCCTGGGAGGGACCCAGACCCATTTGAGGCGGCCCCTGGGCGGTACATGCCCAGGAGAGGGCTAAATTTGTGCTTGCAATGGCGATTAGGATCTGCACCCAAAACAAGCCAGGGCTGCTGGTGGTCCTAAACCATCCTGGGAGGAACCCAGACCTGTGTGAGGCCCCCCCTGGGGCGATACAAGCCCAGAAGAGGGCTAAATTTGGACTTGCGGCCCACGCACGGCCCGAGACTTGGCCCCGGAACGCTGCAGAAGCGGGTAAGGAGCACCTGCAGCCCCTGGGAGGCCCATCCAACCCCCCAGCAGCCAGTGCAGTAATGCCGCGGTACTGCATGGTTGCCCAAACGCCAGCACAGCAGGCCAAACATGCTGTGCTGCCTAGCACTGGCCCACTCCCGCCCCTGGGAAGCCCACCAAGACCGGGGAAAAGAATGACTCTGGGGGGCCGCAGGAAAACGGAATTCCCCCAGCCTTCCAAACCCATAAAAAGAAATGGAAAAGCCACTACTACCCCCAAAACGGAGGAAGTCGGCGTACTCACCTATCCAACGTCTTCGGGTGTCGCGGCATCACCCGTTCGGTACCATGCACCCGGAGGTGATGCTACCGGAATCCATAAAAACACAGCGGAAGTCGCAGATGGGGATGGGTGAGCGGCGAAAAGGAAGACCAGCCAGCTAAAGAACTGACTTGGTTTCTAACGCCTTCAGAGAGGACAACGTCACGGTAAAATTATGCGCTGACGACCCCCCTGACAGGTGACAGCCAGAGGCTTTATCATCTTTCCGCAAGGTGAGAGCCAGGTGCTCAATCACCTCCTGCAAAGAAACCAAAAATAACAAACACCGCAGAGCTGCGGAGCAGCGTCTGCCTCCTACAGACACTAGGCTAAAAACTGATCAGCTTGGCGTCAGCAGGAGGGATATAGGCCACTGGGACGGGCCCAACATGTTTGGGCTGCATAGTGTCAGCCTTCTAGGGCAAGGGCCTATGCCCAAGGTGCTGTGTCCCCCAACGACATTGGCGAGAAAGTTATTCCCACATAAAATGAAACATCAGATTTTAAAAAAGGAACTGTCACAGAGCTCAAAACTAGCTGCAGCAGTAAGGTTTAAACACGTTTATGTTTTATGACACCAAAGTAGAGAAGGATATTGGACAGAAGCGAATGCATTTTGATAGTAACAATAAATCATTATCTGACAATTAGCATAATACAGTAAAAATAGTATAGCAAAGTGGTATAGAATGTAGCCAATGTAGTAAATTACATAAATATTAAAATGTTATAGAAAGTGTTTTTATACTTATCAATGTTTTTTTTTAAATTATCCGTTAAAGGTAAAGTAACATTTTTGTTTTTTTAAATTTATCTTCCGTTAAAAACAAGTAAATCTGAAAAGTAAAACTAAAATTTCACCTTGGTAACACAATGATAAGCAAATAGGTAAATGTATACTCTGTGCCACTGTTGATTGTCATCATGATGAACAAATATTTTTCAGTTTTGTTTGTCTCACATAATAGTTAGAGTTATAAAAAGGAGATTATACTCACGTTGTTATTGGAAGTAGTCAGTACCTCAGCATTACAATAAATTTAGGGGATCGATTTGAATTGGGATTTAAACTGCCATCATCATGCGCTTCACATTTTGACATCATGAAACCAAGACAACACCTTACAATTGACCAACAGTACCTCGCCATTGTGAGGCTTCAAGCAGGATGCTCTCAGACAGAAGTGGCCATCTGAGACCATCTGTTACAAATTTTGTTAGAGATCAGCAAGTTGCGGAAAAAGTACTGAAACATTGAACAGTTGGACATTTGCATTCTAAAGTTAGGACATGGTCTCATTTAGTTAATCTAAAAAAATTTTCAATAAATTTTATGTTCATCCTGAAATTTCAACCAAAAACCAAATATCCCTAGTGTCGTGTAAATAAGCAGTATGTAAAGTATTTGTTAACTACAACATGTAATTGTTTTTAATCAATAATTTTAAAATCAGCCGTGTGTCCATTAAAGTAATTTTCTCACTAGGCTGTTTCACTGAGTTAAAAGCAATTTTCTCTCACTGTCTCCTCAGGCTGTGGGTGGCTCTATAGCAGTGATTAGCATATCTGCTGTCTCGGTAAGTAGCTGAGTCATTACACTGAAAAGTGCATGACCCTGAGCAATGCCTATCCTCTGATGTTCTTAGCCAACACACCAATCCCTCCCCCCCAGCTCCCTCCGAATAAAGACACTGAGCCGTGGATTGGATAAATTGGCCACAGCAGCCGTTTTATTAACATACAAATAAATAATGAATAAATAACAAATAACTGGAAGCAAATGAGCATTAATCCCCTAACCTACCCATTTGCTCTTTCGTCACACACCTGTAACGAACCAACTTGGGGCTGAGGTCCTTGGAGCTAAAACAATCTACCACCAGGGTATGGCGACAACTCCTCCTTTTCACCATTGTTTTTACCACCAGCCGTCACCCCCGGCTTCAGGGCACCAACAGCCACCTCAGGCGGCTGACCACTGTGGAGCCCCTGTGGAGCCCCAAACTTCGCCAGCCCGGTCCATCCAAGAAAAACTGGGAGCAAGCTGAGCCTGACTCCCCCCCACTCCTTTTCCAACTCCAAGGACCTCAACCCGCCACAGCTAGCGACCATGACACCTCATGACCGCGACGCCCTCCACAGCCCCAAGGCCCTTTCTAGCCCTTCACGTATATCCATTGACCACAAATCCAGCCCGACGGCATTCAGATGAACCCCGTCTCTACACCAAAAATCCCCATCACCCGACTCCAGCTCCCTTTGCGTCACCACAAATCCCCCATTCCTCGCCACAAACGATGCAAGAGCCCTATTAACCTTGATATGAGCCCTATTGATACCTGCCACCGAGTCCGCATTCCGCCACGACAATCTAGGTACTATGTCAGACCAAACCGTGATCAAGCTAGGATAAAGCGACCAAAGCCTGAGCAAATCGAAACGCATATCCCTTATTAACTCTCTAATAGGCCGCGAGCCCAGATCATTACCCCCAACGTGAAAGACAACCAAATCTGGAGCGCGGTCCAATGCCACAAAAAATTGGAACTCTGTTAGAACCCGACTCCACACCAGTCCTCGCTTCCCAATCCAACGCACTATTGCCACTTCTACTGGAATTCCCAGCTGCCGCCCGCTCGCACGAAAAGCCGCCCACTGTGCACCCCAGTGAACGAACGAATGACCAAAAATCCAGATCAATCGTTGCCCTAAAAAGGAAAAAGAAAAAGGGGGGGAGGGGGTACGGGCAAATGGAAAAAAGGTCAAAACAATAAAAGAACCTACTGAACTTAACTCCGCCCATGCTCGCCCTGGACCAAATGGGGATGGATGTATAGCCTATAACGATCCGATTCCCATCTCGCTATTCTTCGCACCGTTTCCGAACCTAGTCCCCACCCCGCCGCTTCCGTAGCAGCACCAATGCGAAATGGATGCGGCGCATATTGTCCCGGATCTAAACCTAAACCCTCTGAACAACGCCTCAAAACCGCTGTAAACTGGAACCTTGACAGAAAACTGCCATCGGAGTGAACCAGCAGGGGGCCCGGGCCCGACCCGCGCCGCCCCCAATAATCCCCCAAACTACGAACTGGGCACATCAGGGCTCCCTCGACTGCACCCAAACGCAAACGCCTACCCTTACCCGCCTGATCCGTCTTGGACCTTCGAATATAAACCGTCAGCCCCTCCTGCATCCGCTGAACATCCTCACTCTGTAAACCCCCAACTACCCGTCTGCTGGGACACACCAGTTCGCCGATGCGCAATGCCCCAAAGAAGGCCAAAGAAAAAGCAAAACGGAAAAGAACAATCTCGAATTCCGATGAACAGACACACCCCAATTGTTTACCCAGTTGCTCCAACAATAGAAACACCACGGGGCGACGCTTATCCACCCCCTTTGTACCCCGTCTCAAACCCTTCAAAGCCTGCACTACAACAAATGACTTTGTCACATCAGCCAAGCCGCGTGCCTTAAAACTAAAGGCAAGGGCCGACACAAAACGCGATGCCCTGGAGCCCGACCATCCCTCATTGGCCGCATGACCAATAAAACTAAACAATGCTGCAGTTCGTTCCTCACCTGAAGACAGCGGCCCGATGCCTTCCAACCATTGCTCCCAAAGTGCCCAAGAAGCCCCGTACTCATCCCAGGTGCCCGCAGCTAACGATGTCCTGAACAGCCGATTCGTGGAATCATAACCACGTTCCACAATTCCTCGGGGCACTCCAATCCCACTGCTGCTGCCTCCGGCGCAAACTCCCGGAAACGCTCCAACTGTAAACGAGACAAAGCGTCAACTAGGTTATTCTTCACCCCCGGAACTTGTGTCGCATTCAAACTTAGACATCGCAGTACCAAACGACGCAACAAGCTCAGAACAGGAGGCGAGGAGGCCGACAGGGAGTTAATAGCCTGGACCACCCCCAGGTTATCGCAGTGAAAACGAACCTTCTTATTTTGAAAGCGATCGCCCCAAATTTCAACAGCCAGAACAACGGGAAACAATTCCAACAAGGCCAAATTCTTGACCAAACCAGCATCTGCCCACTCCTTCGGCCAGCGCCCCGCGCACCAATCCCCCTGGCAGTATGCCCCAAACATCGATGTCCGCATTACTCAGTGCCCTATCCAAAATAATGGAGCTCCCATTAAATTGAGCCAGAAAAGACTGCCAGACCCTCAAATCCTCCCTCAATCCTGCCGACAAACGAATAAAGTGGTGCGGGGCCTGCACCCCCGCTGCAGCCCCCGCCAAACGCCGCGAAAATACCCTACCCATCGGCATGATACGGCAAGCAAAATTCAACTTGCCCAAAAGAGATTGCAGGTCCCTAAGCGTCACCTTCTTACACACCAGAAACCTATCAATTTCCCACTACATATTGTCCAATTTCTCCTCCGGCAGCCGACATTCCATGAGCACAGAGTCGATGCATATGCCCAAAAAAGTAATGGAGGTAGTGGGCCCCTCCGTCTTGTCTGGCGCCAAAGGAACCCCAAAATGCTCTGCCACCCATTGCATCGATGCCAACAGCGACCCGCAAACCTCTGAGTCCGCTGGGCCAATGCAAAGGAAGTCGTCAAGATAATGAATCACTGATGCCAACCCTGAAACGTCCCGCACCACCCATTCCAAGAAGGAGCTAAATGCTTCAAAGTAAAAGCATGAGATGGAACACCCCATCGGTAAACATTGATCTATAAAAAACGAACCCTCCCAAAAACACCCTAACAGCCGGGCACTGTCCGGGTGTACCGGTAACAGCCTAAAAGCGGATTCGATATCCGTCTTAGCCATAAGCGCCCCCCGACTGTGAACCCGAACCCAACGCAGCGCCGCATCGAAAGACGTGTAGACCACTGAGCACAGTTCAGAGTCAATACCGTCATTAACCCATAAACCCTTAGGAAACGATAAATGATGTATTAACCGAAATTTGTTGGGCTCCTTCTTCGGCACCACCCCTAACGGGGAAACCACCAGGTCAGGAAATGGTAGCAAGGCAAACGGCCCCGCCATCCTGCCCAAAGACACCTCCTTCGCCAATTTCTCTGCCACTACCTTAGGGTGTAACAGAGCTGAAAGCAAGTTTTTTGTCGTAAACGGAACCTCATGGGAGGGGGTTGGGATTCGAAAACCCTCCCTAAAACCCCCCCTGCAACAAGAACTCCGCCTTCCGATCCGGAGTCCGAGCTAGGTACGGGTCCATCGCGAGAAGGTTCAGTGGTGTCACTCCCTTGCGAGGGACCAGCCCCCTTGCTTTTTCCCCTGCGCATGCACCTGGATGCGCCGTGAGAGGCGGCACTGCATACTGAGCAGACATGCCTAAAGCGGCAGGTCGACCCGAAGCGACATTGGTTTTCTTGAAATTGCCAGCAGACCCCCGCTTTGAATGCCCCTTGGGACCCGCTCCCCAACGACCCGGTGCCCCCCTGCTGCCCAGAGCCCCCGGGTCCACCCTGAAAGGGCTGTCCATAACGAGTCGGGGCCATAACCCTCAGCCACAACCCGATGTCCTTATTTTCCCATCAGATTGATGACCTCACCGCGTTTCTCTGACCAAACTGTTCGACATAGCGGAGCCACGCCTGCCCCCCGTACACCCTCTGCGTCTCGCCTATCGAGTCCAAGTAGCAGAATAGGGCTGAACAATGTTCAGGGGATTTCTCACCAATGACGCTCGCCAGTATGGCAAACGCTTACATCCAATTCTGAAAGATTTGCGGTATTAACCGCCACCTACGCTTCTCCTCCTCCTTCTTACTCTCGTTCCGTTTTCCCTTTGCTAGGTTGAACTTTTCCAACGGAAGAAGTGAAAAAATTTCGACATATTCGTCGTGTCAAATTTTTTCTTTCACCTCCTCCTTCAAATGGGCGCCTAAAGGGCCCTCAAAGCAGACATAGACCTCACCCTTAGCCCTGTCATCAAGGCGCACGCTATCTACAGAATCCTGTTCAGTTTGAACAGATACTGTCACCCCAGCCCCCCTAATTACCGACCCATCACCCGAACCCAAATCGCCCACCCCCAGAAGTGATAGAATAGGAACCGCCGACGCTACCACTGAACCCCAGACTGACAGTGGGGACATCTGACCCGTCGCCCCAGATGTACCCGACAATCGCGCCAACAATTCGCGTAAACTACCCATCAGCTCCTGCCACGCTGCAACCCCACCGACCACCGGAGCTAACCCTGTCGCCGACCCCTGAGACGCCTGCCCCGATGGTGACAAAACAAATATGGACGATGACTCACCAGGCTGTGCGGGAGCTGTGATCCCGCCAGCCACGCTGACCGATCCCTGTAGTCCGTACGCTCCTGATGCACGCCGAATCCTCCTTGCCTCCCGGACTCCGCTCACCGACGATCCTGGACCAGATGGACCTCCGACCGCACACTCCCTACGACGTCCCTCGCTGGGAGACCCCAAAGTGAGTCTCCTTGCCGAATCCCAGGCGCCCGGCCGTCCACCAACCGTCTGCGTCACGCCTTGAAACCGTGCTGCCTCCTGACGAGCACTCCGCTGGCTCCACGCTCCTCAGACGCTCCCTGGCGGGCCCCCCGACCGGCTCCTCACCCGGGGCACCCGCCGCAGCCGCGGGAAACACTGGTGCAGGAACCTCAACCGGCGCCACCCCCGCACTGAGATGGCGCCTGTCGCGCTCCGTTGGGCCCGCCCGCCTGGGTGGATTCCTCCTGAACTGGACCGCACGCGACCCACCAGAGGACCGCACCGTCCGGCCCGGAGGGTCCCGTGAGGGGCTTCGATGGCGAACACGGGCCAAGGGGGTAGTTTCAGGGCTCAAGCGCTCAGGGGGGCTGAGCCAGAGGACAGGATACCTCACCAGGGAAACGGAGGCCGCGGCCGCAGCCCCCACCCCCAATGCGCCCCGTACCTGCTGCTCAAGCCAGGCGGGACCGAGCTCCCCCGCCGCCCGGCGGAGCTGCGCCAGTAGCTCCTCCACTCCAGAAACACTTGCCATGGCCGCCGGGGAAACAGAGGGGGGGATACTTTAATCTAAACCTATCCCACACAGTGGCCTGGCGCAGCGCGTGTCAGACAGGTGCTTTATATGCCGGGCCCGCCCACCGCGATGTGCGCTCGACTCCGCCCCCATGAACTCCCCGCAACGTACGGCGCGCCGGGTCATGAGGGGCCTCCCACTAGGGCTGTGCCCCCATGACCGGCCCCGTACTGGAGATCTAATCTTCAGTAAACACAAAGTACATGTGCTGTGAGGACTGAAAACAGTTGCTTACCTGTAATCTTATTAGAGATATTTGGCTTTCTCTGTCCATGGAGTGACATTACTCCCTGCTCTCTGCTCTCTCAGCGTATCAGGTAACAGAGTTAAGATCTGGCAACCAGGTAACCATAGACACTTTTGTGCACTCATAGCAAATAAAATGTCTAATTTCATGACTAAAGTAACATCTATATTTAGAAAAAGTTTTCATTTAACTACCCCTTCATGTTGAAAGCTAAGTGAGAAAACCGCATTACATTTTAAATCCATTGGGCCTTAATTAGGAAAACTTTCAAGTGGTACAACTGTTTTGTTGCCTCTAGCAACCAATCAGAGCTCAGCTTTCATGGTTTAAACTGCTCTGGAAAAATGAAAGCCGAGCTTTTATTAGTTGCTAGGGGCAACAAAGACCGTCTTATTGCTAGACAGTTTTCATAAATGGAGCCCAAATATGTCTTTATCATTTTTAAATAACAAGCACATCAACAAAGATAGGTAGCACTTCCTAAGAAATCTAAAAGGTTGGGTGCCAAAGTCACCTAAGTCAAAAATCTATAACCATGAGAAAATGACAGCTCTCACTTATAGGAAAAAAAAGGGGATGGAGCTTTATTCCATATCCAAAAGGGGCCGTTCACACAGCTTATTTCGGGCACGGATTCCAGCCGTATTGCGCGCCGTACTGTGTTCAATACGGCTGGAATCCGTGCCAGCCAATACGGTAATCCACAGTTCTCATACTGTAGAAAGTGACATGCACATTATCCCGGCGGGATACGCGCCGTGTATAATGCATGTCTATGGGGCCGGCGAGCTGCCGGGCTCCCGCCCCCGCTGCACGGAGCTGGAGTAATTGCGGGGCGAAATCCGTCCCCGCAATTACGTCGATAATAAGCCGTGTGAACCGGGCCAAAGAGTCGTTTCAGCTCCTAGCTTGATAAAGGCTCAAATAGTAGCTGAAACACCACTTTTGGATATGGCATAAAGCTCCATCCTTGTATTTCCTATAAGTGAGTGCTGCAATTTTTTCATGGTTGTACTGTAATTTTATATATTACACCAAACAATTATATATATTATATATTATATATATTACACGTTATATTATATATATACACAAACACAGTTGAAGCCAGAAGTTTACATACACTATATAAAAAGACACCGTTGTAACTGCGGTTATAGGTTGCTGTCATTTTGTGGTTTGGGTTTAGGCGGTGTGCTTTAGGGTTAATAAAACAAATTTAAAAAGTAAAAAAAACTATAGTTATATAGTTACATAGTTTGTGAGGCTGAAAAAAAAAGAGGAAGACGTCCATTTATGTTGCTTGTTAGTTCGTGGTTTGTGGCTTGGGTTTAGGGTGTGAGCTTTAGGGGTGATAAAAAAAAATGTAAAAACGTTTAAAAAAAAAATTAACTTTCTTTTAATACGTTAAAAAAAATTACATAGTCTGTGATGCCCAAAAAAAAAAGACAGACGTCCATTCAGTTCAGCCTATTGTGCTGTTGTAACAGCTTTAAGCAGTTGCTGTTAGTTTGTGGCTTGGTGTCAAGGATGGCGACGCAACCTGAGGGATGGGTTGCGGGCACATCCATCCTTCTGCCCGCTCCCCTGCGCTGGGAGCAAGTGGCGCCGCGGTCCGTGCCTCGGACCGTGGGTGCACTTGCTCCCCGTACTCACCTGACTGCGCTCCTGTCTGCTCGCTCCCTAGTGCCAACTAGTGCGTGCGCCCACGCCCCCTAGGCCGCGCCCACGCTGGCATCTTCAGACTTAAAGGGCCAGCGCACCAATATTTGTCAATTGCCGGCCGCTGACCCAATATAGGGGCTCCACCCCCGGCAGCCCACTGCCGGATCTTTAGTGCCTTTTCAGCCTTTAGAGAAAGCATTCCCTGTGCCTTGTCCGTGTTCTCCGTGTACCGTACCGTTCTGCTTCCGTTCCTCAACCAAGAACCTCTGTCACCTGTCCTGACCTAGTGCCTGTCCCCGACTACGTCTATGACTCACGATTCTGTACTACGCTCTACCTTGGCTGCCGCCGCAAGCAATTCACGCCAGTGGAAGCGACCTGGTAGATTCCTGCCGCAGCAAGTCCATCCAGCTTTGTGGTGGGCTCTGGTGAAAACCGGGTTCTACTTAGACTCCGCTCCCTGGCGTGGCTTACACCATCGCTTGCGGTGGTCCAGTGGATCCACTACCGCCAAGTGTGACAGTAAGATCCGGCCATGGATCCCGCCAAGGTGCCGGTGGCCATTGTGGTGGATCTCTCAAGCGTTGTTGCCCAGCAGTCTCAGCAACTGGCCCAGCAGGCGCAACAGCTGAATTAATTGACCACTATGATGGAGCAGCTCGTCGCCGCCCAGTAGCAGCCTCCATCTCCTCCCGTGGTCGTCCCCGGTCCAGCGACGCCACTGACTCTGTTGGGTCCCAAGCTCCGTTTGTCGCTGCCTGCCAAGTTTGACTGCGATCCCAAGCTCTGCAGGGGGTTCCTCACCCAGTGCACTATGCATATCGAGCTAATGGCAGACCAATTCCTGTCCGAGCGTTCTAAAGTAGCGTTTGTGGTTAGCCTGCTCGCTGGAAGGCCTTGGCGTGGGCCATGCCTCTTTGGGACAGGAACGATTCGGTGACGACTGATCTACAGGCCTTTCTCAGGGAATTCCGCAGCGTGTTTGAGGAACCTGCGCGAGCGTCCTCAGCTGAAACAGCCCTCTTAAACCTGTGCCAAGGCGATTTCTCGGTGGGAGACTACGCTGTGCAGTTACGCAGCTTGGCCTCTGAGTTAACCTGGAAGAGTCCGCCCTGTGAGCCACCTTTAAGAAGGGCCTCTCCTGCAGGGTGAAGAATGCGCTGGCTGCAAGAGACATCCCGTCTTTCCTCTGTGAGCTAATCCAGCTGGCCACCCGCAATGTGCGTTTTGCTGAAAGGCAAGAGGAGCTTTGACAAGAACGTGAGACAGCTCGACCACATCGGTTTCCTCGTCTGGCTCCAGTGTTCCAGAGGCACCCGATCGGTTGCAACTCACCGAGCAAGCATTGGCCCGACGGCGGTTAGAGAACTTGTGCCTATCTTGCGGCAGTGCAGAGCATTTTCGGAGAAACTGTACCCAGCGTCCCAAACATCCAGGAAACTCCCGCACCTAGGTTCCATGGGAGAGGCATCCTTAGGTGTAAGTTCCTCCTCTCCACTGATGATGCTGGTATGGATCGAGACTGATGCTGGATTCTAGTTCCAGGTCTCAGCTTTTCTGGACTCTGGCTCAGCTGGGAACTTTATTCACCACTCCCTTGTACAGCAGTATCGCTTTCCAGTAATACACCTGGAAAAGTCGTTGGTGATCTCCTCTGTCAGCGAGAGCTCCTAAGTGACACTATACTGTACTCCACCAAGCCGTTGTCTCTTCATGTGGGAGTTCTGCATAAGGAGAAGATCTCCTTTTACGTGTTGCCACGCTCCTCCTCGGCGAGTCTGCTGGTTCTCCCGTGGCTGCAACTTCACTCTCCGTCTCTAGATTGTACGTTTGGGGAAGTAACTCGCTGGGGTCCCAACTGTTTGAGCCGTTGTCTGGTGACACCCCGCCTGGTGCTTCCCGGCTCTTGTTACAAGCCCCGCAAACCGTTGCCTGGTTTACCAACCGATGTCTTCTCAGAGAAGCAAGCGGAGACCCTTCCTCCCCATCGCTCATATAACTGTCTGATTGACCTGCTGCCGGGAACTATTCCTCCCCGGGTAGGGTCTATCCCTTGTCCGCACCCGAGACCCAAGCCATGTCGGAGTATATACGGGAGAATCTTCAGAAGGGTTTTATTCATAAATCTACCTCTCCCACTGGTGCGGGATTCTTCTTCGTGGAAAAAAAAGACGGCTCGTTGGGCCCTGCATCAACTACCAGGGACCAAATAAGATCATGGTAAAGAACCGGTACCGTCTTCCCCTGATCACGGAACTCTTTGATCGCCTACGCAGCGCACGGATCTTCTCCAAGCTGGATTTGAGCGGGGCCTATAACCTGGTTCGTATCCGTAAGGGCAATAAATGGAAGACAGCCTTCAACACCAGGGACGGCATTTCGAATACCTGGTCATGCCTTTCGGCCTGTGTAATGCTCCAGCCGTCTTCCAGGAGTTCGTGAACGATGTCTTCTGGGATCTCCTGTGTCATGGTCTACTTGGACGACATCCTGGTGTACTCATCCAATTTGGAGGCCCACCGTGTCCATGTTCGCCAGGTTCTGAGGCGCCTGTGAACTCAACGCCTGTACGCCAAACTGGGGAAGTGTCTCTTTCACCAAACGAGCCTTCCATTCCTGAGCTACGTCATCTCGGACCAAGGCTTGTGGATGGATCCAGCGAAGTTGGCTGCCGTTTTGCAATGGACACGCCCAGTTGGCCTACGGGCCATATGAAGTTTCATTGGATTCTGCAATTACTAGCGACAGTTCATTCCGCACTTCTCCATGCGGTGGCTCAGATTGTAAGTCCTTACCAAAAAAAAAACCCCAAACCCCGCGAAGTTGGCCACGGAAGGCGAGGAAGCATTCACGAAGTTGAAAACAGCATTTTGCCTTCCGCTTTCGATCCTGTCGCAAAGGCCCCGTGAAGCCTTTCTCGCTGGAAGTAGACTCCTCTTCGGTCAGGGTTGGAGCGGTCCTCACACAAAAGGGTCCTACAGGCAAAACAGTCATTTGTGGCTTCTACTCCAAGACGTTTCAGCCTGCAGAAAAGGAACTACTAATCGGGATCGGGATTATTGGCCATTAAACTGGCACTAGAAGAATGGGTTACCTGCTGGAAGGTGCCTCGGCAATCCCTTTAGTATTATTCTGACCTAAGAACCTTCAGTATCTCCAAACGGCCAAGCGTCTCAATCCATGCCAAGCTGGTGATCTCTTTTGGTCTCCCGGTTTAACTTTCAGATCCACTTTCGTCCCGCGGAGAAGAATGTCAAGGCCAATGCCCTTTTGCGCGCCTCTGACACATTATACCCTTGGAGCGCCTGGTCTCCGCAGCTCCTGTTGACCTTCGGGATATTCCGCCTGCAAAAACCTACATGTGCCCCGTGCTCCGAAGGAAATTTTGAAGTGGGTCATTGCTCTCTGGTGGCCGGACATCCTGGGGCTCGTAAGACGTTTTCCTGATCTCACGGTTCTTTTGGGTGGCCGGACCTTGCTAAGGATGTCAGGGAGTTGTCGGGGTCTGTATCACCTGTGCCCGCAACAAGACACCTCATCACAAACCGGCTAGACTCTTGCATCCCCTGCCCATCCCTACCCAACCACGGTCTCACGTGGCGATGGACTTTATAACCGATCTTCCCCCCTCATCCAGTAACACTGTTATCTGGGTGGTCACAGATCGGTTTTCAAAAATGGCGCATTTTGTCCCATTGCCAGGCTTACCTTTTGCCCCGCACCTGGCTGATCTGTTTATTCACCACATTTTTCATTTACACGGGTTTCCCCTGCAAATCGTCTCAGATCGAGGGGTCCAGTTCGTTTCTAAATTCTGGCGGGCCCTTTGTTCTAGCACCAAGTTTGACACTTGGGTTTAGGGTGTGATCTTTAGAGATGATAAAAAAAAATTAAAAGTTAAAAAAATTTAATGCAAAGTTAAAAAAAAAGCCGTTGGTTACTATTTTATTTTATTTGGCGGTTTGGATAACAGAATCATTATGGCTTTCAGGAAATACACTGCCGAGGAAGCGTATGAGCTGCTGTGCGCAGATTCTAATAGTGATACAACATCTGATTTTTTACCTAAAAGCGAGAGAGAAGGTGTCGGTTCTAGTGATTCATTTGAAACAAGTACCAGTGGTATCGAAGAAGGCGCAGTTGCCACAACATTAAGTGCAGTAGAAAGTGCAGTAACTGCACAACCCCCCCCCAAATTGATTTAATGTGGAAAACCTAAAAACGCCAATCTTTCCTAGTAAAATTTAAATTTTATTGCTAACCCGGGGTTTTCATAAAAAAAAAACCCTTAAAATTCCCTTCTTGTGGGCATCAAAGGCCCATACATCACCCCAAATTTTTTTCCTGGAATATGTGCCGAAGAGGTATTAAAAATTTGATTTGTTTTTTGCTTTTTAAAATTCCCAAACCTCCACGCCCCCCCTTTTCCAGGACAAAAATCTTTGCCCGGGTTATATTTTAAAGGGCCCTTTTCCCAAAATTTTTTTAAAAAATAATTTTTTTTAGGAACCCTATCCCCATGGAAAAAAAATTTGGCGGTGGATGAGTCGCTAATGAAACCCTTTAAAAGGGGCCCATCTTTTCTTTCCGCCATTTTTATCCCCTCCAAGAGGGGAAAAAATATGGAGTAAAATTATATGTTTTTGGGGAAAAGAAACCACGGGATAACCTCTGTTTTTAAAAAACCTGTGAGGGAGGGAAACCAATGAATTTAATCCACCAGTTTGGGCCCCCCAAAAATTAATTGTTCTTTTGGAAAAAATTTTTTTGGGTATTTTTGGGCCCCCTTTTTTCAAAAGGGGATAAAACCGTTTAAACAAAAAGTTTTACACTATTTGTGCCCCCTGTTTAGAGCCCTAAAAACTCTCCCAACACTGGACCCTGGGGGTCCCGATACAAAGGTTTTGGAAAGGGGATTTACCATGTGTTTTTTTTAGATAGGAGGAAAACCAAGCGGGGGGGGGGGGGGGGGTCGTGCCCTTTCAAAGTGGGGAAAAGTGCGGGGGCACTTACTTTTAGGGCCCAAACTAGCTGTTTATATGATCAGAACTATTCATTAAGGGGAAAACACAAAGTGGTCAGGGAACGGGGGGGGCTTCGGGGGTTGAAGCCCCAAAACCCATGTGTGTAATCGCTTCAAAAATGTTCTTGGGTGGGGGGGTTTTGTGTGCCCCGATGTTACACCCTTTATCGGGTTTAAAAGGGAAAAAAAAAACAAAAACATGGTAAAAAAAAAAAGGGGCTTTATCCCTCTTCAGGTTGCGTTGAACAATGCATTTTTTTCTATATAAAAAAAAAAAAAGAGGCGGGGATTCATTTCAAATTTCCCAAAAAAAAAATTTTTTAAAAAGTTTCCTTTTTTGAATCCCCGACCAAAAGGGGGTTACCCGGGGGTAGACGGGGATGTGTCCCCCCTTTGTCAAGACATTTTTTACGGACCTCCCTTCAACAGAGAGATAAAAAATTATCCAAAAAAAAAAAGGTGGGGGGTCGCACCCAAAAAAGGGGACGGCGAAGCAATTTCCCCGGGGTTTTAATTGTTTTTGTTTGGGGCCACCCCAAAATTGGCCTAGGTAAAAAACCCCTGTTTTAAAATTTTAATCTTTTTTTCCCACATTTTTAAAAATTTTCTACTAAAATTATAAATTTAAAAAATTAAATTTTTTTTTTGTACGTATTATTTCAGGGAGTAACTTTTTGGTAAATTTAAGTGGGGGTTTTTTAAGGGAAAATTTTTTTTAAAATTTTTTTTTCTGGAGGGAGGGGACCCAAATTTTCAGGTTACCCATTTAGGAATGGGGCCCTTTAAACCCAATTCAATCGGGAAAAGCAGTGGGGCTCCTTTCCCTCGGGGCCCCTGTTGTGTGCCCGGGCTTAAGAAAACCCGCTACTTTTGGGGGAAATGTTTGAAAAAAAAAGAAATAGGGTGAAAAATTTTTGGGGTTGCATTTCTTTTTTTTTTATGTACATTGGCCAAAAAAAAAGTTTTTTTTAAATTTTTACACCTTTGTAAAAAAAAATTAAAAATTTTATTTTTTTTAAACCTGTTTTTGCTTTAAATTTTTCGAAAAAAAATTTTGGGGGTTAAAAAAAATAAAAAGGGAAACCCAAAATTTAAACCCCCTTCGGGGGTTTATTTTTTTTTTTAAAATTTTTGGAGTAGTTTTTTGGGAAGGCTTTATTTTTGCCCCTTTTAGGTCTTTTTAAATTTTGCAGGGCGAAAAGAAATCAAAAGTATTTTAAAAAAAATTTTAAAAAAATTCTTTTTTGGGCTTTTTTCAAAAACGTTTTTGGGATTTGTTTTTCAGACCCGTTTTTAAACTAAAAAAAAACCACCCAAAAAAACCCCCGCTGAGCTTTTTTTGGAAAAGTTTTGCTTTTGCTTTTTTTACATGCTTTTTTTCTGATCTTTTTTTCAATTCCTTTTTAAAAAAACCCCAACCTATAAAAATGCAATATTTTTTAAATTTTTTAAACCTGAATCAACGACCAAAAAAACCCCCTTTTTGACCTTGCGTCAATCAACTTTTCCCACCCTATAAATTTTAAAAAAACCTATAACCCCTTATTTTTTTTCAAATAAACCCAAATTTGCTTTAAAACCCCCAAACCTCATTTTAAAGGGGAATTAAAAAACTTTCCCAATTATAATAAAAATTTTTAAATTTGGGTTAAAAATTTTTGTAAATTGAAAAAAAAAAAAAAAACATATTTAGCAACTTTTTCCCCAATTTTAGAAGCAGAGCATGTTCAAAAAATTTAAAAAAGTTTTTCGGAAATATTCTGCCTCTTAACCAAAAAGGGAAAAAGGACACCCTATTTAAAAACTATGGATTTTAAAAGAACAAGGGATCAACCCCGCAGCGCTGCAGACACTGTAATCCCGAAAAACGGGGAAAGGAGGGGGGAAAAATTTTTCCCGACTGAAAAGGAGCTGCACAGTTCCAATTTTTGTTTTAAAAGTAATGGGAGCATAAGAGGAGGAGGGTAAGTACATTTTTTTGCATCATTTTTTATGTAAGGTGCACAGTGTAGTTTTTTTTCTTTTTGTTATTTCTGGTTTTTGTTTTCTAAACGCTGTTTTTCCCCTGTGTGTTATGGTTTATTTTCTTCGTTTCTTTCCTTTTTTAAATTGTCATTCTCTTTCCTGCTAGGCACTTTCTCTGGTGTATTTTTCTTTACATTATATACAGTGATATCTCCAGTGTAGGTTTTGCTATTTGTTTAATGCTATAATTTTTTTTGTTTTCCCCATTTTGGTGAATTTTCCCCGGGTTTAAAAATGGCCAAGGGGAAAAGAAACCCTTTGCAAATTTAAATTTTAAGCTTTCAGGTGAGATATCCATTACTTCTGGTTTCACCAGTGTACAATAATTTGTACTGTTTTTTGGGAGATAGAAAACCCCCAAGTCATTCTTAACCCTTTTTTTTGTTTTGGGAAAAAAATGGGGGGGTTTTTTTTTGGGCCCCCCTGTTTCCCCCCTTTTTTTGTGTTGGGGGCCCGCATGTATTTAAAAACCCGATGTGTTGGGGGGGTATATGGTATGGGTTGAAATATGCCATTTGATCTATGTCATAGGTGTATGTTTTAAAACTATATGGGGCCCAAGTGTGTACTTTTCAAACCACTGCAGGGCTGCCTCCAATTGACTTTCACAGGCCTTACTAGAAAGAAGGGATATGTAAATTTTTTTTTAGGGTTTATGATTAAAACTGTAGGCCTAATCAGATGATAATCAGATTTCTCCATGACAGGTATCTTATGTTATTTTCAGGCCATATTCAGGGTGTATTGCAGTGAAAATAAAGCCAGAATTATGTTCTGAATGACATGTTGAGAAATATATTTAATTTTAAGTTTGTGAAAAATTTTTTTTTTGTCTATATCTGTTTAGGAAAGATGTCGCAGACGCACAAAGAGATACTGGGTTCACCCATAAATATATTTCGTAAACACCGTGGCCCAACATTGGAACTGTACAATGAGCTCGGAAGGTAAGTAAAATGTAAAAAGTAAGTGGAGTTTAGAAATAATTTGTGATGTAATTAATTAATATTTTTTATTTCAACCGCTACCCAGAGAAGTTCCATGACTTCACACGGATGTCACTGGAGGCCTTTGACAGTTTGCTGGAGATCCTGTCCAGCCACCTCCAGCGCCAGGATACAAACATGAGGACATCCATCACTCCCACGGAACGACTGCTGATCACGTTGCAGTAAGTTTCATACACATCATACACTTTTCTTCATACACTTTCATTCATACATTTTTTCTTTCATACACTTTCATTCATACAAAGGTTCTCAAGTCGGGAAATGTGTTGATGAACAACCATCTTATTTGCTGACAGCAACCAAACACCGCTGCAATTTCAGGTTATCCGAAAAAGAAAATGCAGTTGTCTTTGGTTGCTATCGGCAACTAACAATGTTCTTCACCTACACCTTTTCAAACTTGAGAAGATTTGAATCTCAGATATGGAGAATTCTTAGTTGCCCATAGCAAAGAAGCACAGCAGCAATTTCAATGGAAGTACAGCTGTGTTTGGTTGCTGTGGGCAACTAACAATCATCTACATTCACACACTTCAGATTTTTTGGGGAAAACTACCTGGTCACTAATTCCCCTCCTCCTCACCCCCTTCCAGATTTCTGGCAACAGGGGAGACCTATTCATCACTGCACCTCCAATTCCAGGTTGGCAGATCTAACATCTCCGGAATTGTGAAGTGCACGTGCCACGTGATCTGGCAGCACTTGCAGCCCATCTCAATGCCAAGCCCAACTCCGGAGATTCGGTTGCAGGTAGCAGCAGGCTTTCAGTCTGTGGCCAATTTCCCCAATTGCATAGGCACCGTCAATGGAAAGCGCATTCGTGTGCAGCAGCCACCGCGATCAGGCTCAATGTTTTTTAATTACAAAAAATATTTTTCAGTGGTCCTGATGGCGGTGGCTGATGCAAACTATAAATTTGTTGCAATCGACGTTGGTGCCTATGGAAGTACTGGGGACTCCCGGGCGCTGTTGAACACTGAGTTTGGGAGGCAACTGCTGCTCGATTAGGTGACTCTCCCACCACCAAAACCGCTTCCGGGATCCACATGTCCAGTCCCATTCGTTCCATTCTGCTGCGACCCTACCCACGGAGGGGACTAGATGTCCAGAGGACGGTTTTTAATATGAGGCTGACCCGGGCTCGCCGCTTCATGGAGTGTGCCTTCGGGATCCTGGGTAGTAAGTGGAGGGTCTTTCACTCTGCAGTGATGTTGGATGAGCACACGGTGGATGGAGTCATCAAAGCGGCCTGTGTTCTCCAAAACTATGTCCGGAACTATGATGGTCCCGACATGGAAGATGAGACACAGGAAAGCTTTGGCAATGCTCCATTCACCGTGGGTCCCGGCCGGCCATCCAACACTGCTGCAGGGGTGCGAGAAACCTTCAAGGACTACTTCATGTCCCCCCAAGGTAGCGTGCCTTGGCAAATTTTGTCAGTCTAGGGGCTTTCAAAGGATTTCCCCAAAAAAAATTCCCCTCAAATTTAAAGGGCCCAAAAAACTCATTTTTTCAAAGTTTGAAAAGAAGAAG
>JAODAL010019877.1:0-70876 GCA_025379985.1 Phyllomedusa bahiana | reverse complement strand
TTTTTTTTCCAGCTTTCGCTAGCATGACTTTATCAGGCTCTTTCCCCCTTTGGGTTTTTTTGGTCAGTTTTCCCCTTTAAGTCCCGGGGAATTTTAAGTAAGCGTTCTAAGAGCGGCGGCATCATGGCGTGTATACAAAACCAACTTTGGTAGAAGAAAAAACCCAAACGCCCTCGCATTTTTTAAGCATGCACAATTCAAGACCCTGCAGGCTTTGGGCACCTGGAAATAGCTGTTTTTTAACGGATTCGTGCCAAAAGTAATTCGGACCGAAACGAATTTTGTCGGAAAATTCGGCGAAGTGACCGAACCGAATTTTTGAGAAATTCGGCCATCTCTATTCATAGCCATTATGTCTCCTCTACACCCTCTTCTACTTGGCTTCGGTCGAAGACCACTGGTATGTATAGATGTGGCAATTGCAGGGCCTGCAAATTTGTGCATGTCTCTAAATGTGTTCCAACTTAAAAATTCAGGGAAGACATTCAGACTTTTTGATTATGCGAATTTGTAAAACGAGAGGGGTGATCTATCAAATTACGTGTCCCTGCCCGTTGATGTATGTGGGAAAGACTGTCAGGGAGGTGAGACGCAGAATCCTCGAGCATATCGGGGATATTAAACATCGTCGAGACACCCCTCTAGGGAAACATATGAATTCTAAACATTGCGATAATCCAGAAGCCATTTCATTTTCAGTGTTTGGGAGGTTGTTTCATCCCTCCCTAGGGTGGCCAACTATGAAAGAAAAATCTTACAGAGAGAATCTAATTGGATTTTTCGATTAAAAAACAGTTAAAACCCCAGGACTCAATGAGTCCCTGTCCTTTGTATATTTATCTGATCCTCAGTATTACTATTATCTCGTATCATTATTTATTCTGTTTGTTTAATATTTTGTATAGTAGGTTATTATAGGTGTAAATAAATAACCCCTTCCTTCCCTTTTTTTTTTTTTTTTTTTTGCAACAATGTTCTTCATCTCGCCCCTACTGCGTCCTTATTTGGTCCCTATGCCTTTTTGACAGAGGATTATGTGGGCATTTATATATAAAAAAAGAGGGGGGACGTATCCCCCACTATTGTGTCTTCTATCCATCATTTTTTCTATGTTAGTTACACCCATAGCCCCTTTTGGGGGTGGTTCTGTCCACCTGTTAATGGCCATTTATTTCTATCTGCGCGAGTTAAAAGCGCTTGCAGAGAGGCCGTATACCTGGTTAGTCTCGGCGCCTCGTCTTTTGTTTATATATTCTATCCTTGGCCTTTATCTTTTAATGGGAGGCGTCTTCGCGACGCACTGTAGTCTCTCTGGACGGACCCCGGGTAATCTTGTTGCGTTGATGCGTATTTTTCTATTTGTGTCTATCCACGTCATTTCCCCGTTTTACGGAATCACGTTAGTTCCGGCGTTTCCTTCAACCTTTAAGAGCGCCAGGTTGAAGCCCGTTTGTTTCTGGTTCCCCTTCTGGCATATCCTGCCCCTAAACGTGGGATCCATGTGAGCAATCGGGACCCACGCTTTACCTAATTTGTATCGAACGGGACGTGGGCATTGTTCATTTTTTGTATTGTATGGGAGGCGAGCATTGTCCCCCTTCATTGCCTTGTGTACTGTCACCACTTGTGTGTATTTTGTCTATATCCCTGATGAGCCCGCATTATCAGCGGGGGAAACGCGTCGGGATATTGGTATTTTTTTATCTGGGGACTTTCTGTCATTGTGTAGAAACAACGTTATTTTTGGTTGCTTTGCTTTGTTTATGTAGCAATTACTTTTTGGTACTTTTACACTTCTTTGGTGTATTTTTGGTGTGGCTTTCTTTCTATTTTGTATGGGTCTTATAGGTTTTGTAGGGCTGGTATAGGGGGGGAATATTAGGGCTTAGTTTAGATAGGGTACGGGGTCGCCCTTTTTCAGGGGGGGGTGCTCGGGTTTCCCTGTTTTTATTTTAGACAGCTAGCTGTGGGGTTTAATTTTTCTAGGGTGTGTTAGTATTACACTCTTTTTTATCTGCATATTTGAATAAAAGTTATATTTTATACTTTTTTTGCCTGAAGGTATTGGTAAATATTGTTGGTTGATTAATCACTGAAGGACAGATTGGCGACGCTGTTCATTACTGAGATTCACAGGGCCCTGACCCAGCGATGACAGGCCTGACGGTCCTGCAACCGATGATCCGCTGGCATGCGGTGTTGTTTCCAGCACTGGAAGGAGCACCTTCTCTTGGGTACCTCTACCTCCATGTGCTACCCCCCTCTTTGCTCGCTTAGCACCTGAATTTCGATCCATGTTAATAAATGTAAAAAAATTGAGAAGGTATGGAAAAAAGTTTTAAAGTCTATTATTAACAGACGGCAAATCAAAAGCTATTTTTCAAATCCCTCTAATCAAAAAAAAATTGCTGGATTCAAATTTTAAAAAAATCTGGATGGGCAAAAGTGCAAAAAACACGTATTTTATGTTTTTTCGTATAATACAAGTTGTTTTTGGCACCTTTCAATTCACCTGTTGGGTGACTATTTAAAAATTTCTGTATAAGATCTAAGTGCACGCTATCTGAATGAACAAAGCTGTAATGCGCCAAAGTAAAAAAAACACGTATCTGTTATAGATTCGGATGATACAAGGTATTTTTGGCACCTTTTTAATTCACCCGTGGTGATTATAAAATTCTAGGTTAATAAGATATAAGTGCAGCTATCTGAATGAACAAAGCTGCAATGCGCCAAAGTCAAAAAACACGTATCTGTTATAGATTCGGATGATACAAGGTATTTTTGGCACCTTTCATTTCACCTGTGGTGACTATAAAATTGCTGTATAAGACATAAGTGCAAGCTATCTCAATGAACAAATCTGGACTGGGCAAAAGTGCAAAAAAACACTATTTTGTTATAGATTCTGATGATACAAGGTATTTTTGGCACCTATCAACCTGTGCTGACTACAAGATTGCTGGATTCAATTTTAAATGCAAGGTGGGGTATATCAACAAAGGTGGAATGGGGTTTAAAAATTTAAAAGAAACCTATCTGAAATGTATACTGATAAAAAACTGGAGTTTTGCACCTAACAAAGAGACCTGCAGTTAACAGAAATGAGTGTATCCTAAAAATAACTTCACACTGCCCAATATCCAGGAAATATTTCAATAGCAAACTGTTAATAATAAAGATATTGCAGTGCAATGTCTACACTAAGTCTTGGTGAACTTTATCCAGTGTCCTTTATAGAGCTTGTCTGTGTTCGCCCATGCCCCCCCCCCGCCTCCCCTCCTCTGTGACTTTATTTGCGATAGATGCTGCTTTAAATAATCTAAAATACCTAAAATCTTCCAATGTCTAATCAAACTAACAGCTAATAGTAGATGTTTCTCTGTTTAACAATAGTATGATTTAGCTGAGTAGTTTGGAGACATGCAGGACGCACGTCCAACTGTATGAAACGTGAGGAGACTGAGGCAGAACAGGAAAAGGGGTGTTCTATGTTAAAACGAGGGGCATGTGATTTTTCCAGCCAATCGCAACCATACACATCCCATCATGACGTCGCACACACATCTCACCCTGCTCTATTCTGTAAACTGATTGGGTGGCCGCCAAAATGTCAGGAAACGCCGAAAATGGCGCGATATTAATAGATTATGAGCAGATTTTTAACTAAATTATCGCGTGATCGGAAAAATCCGATTACCATAAAAACCGTGCCGATTTCAACTTTGTCGATAAAAATCGCTCAACACTAGTCATGAATTATTCCTTTCCTGCTGACTCAATCTTTTGATCCTTTTTATTAGGATAAAGGATAAAGAAAAAGCTCTTGAGACTAATCTGTGTAATGGCTTATATCCCATGTATAGAACCTTAGGGCCACAGTATTATGTATTTCCCAAACAAAAATAAAGAGAAAATCTCCAGGAGATAAGACAACAGATCAGCAGTAACCTCTGCATGACCACATCCAGGCTCTACATTTCTCTAAGTTACATAGTACGATTGAAAAAAGACATAATTCCATTAAGTTCAACCAAGGGTGGGGAAAATATGGGTAAAGAAAGTGAGATAAGGAGTTTAAGCATAGTTTCACCTACTGATGAAGGCTTTGAAACCCATTAGGCAAGAACCAATGTGCTTTAAGGAAATTTTAATTTCATATGCCAGAGTTGCCATCCGACTGGATCTAGAATTTTATATGGTTACATACGTATGAATATGCTTTAGTTTGAGGAAGTTATCTAAGCCTTTCTTGAAACTGCAAATGTTCCTGCTGTGACCAGCTCCTCAGGCAGGCTGTTCCATAGATTTACAGTTCTCGCAGTGAAGAACGCTTTTCTCCTCTGGAGATTGAATCCTTTTTTCTCCAGCTGAAGGGAATGTCCACTTGTCTTTTGAGGGGGTTTATATGAATTAGTTTTTCCCTATACTTTTTGTATAACACCATTTATATTCTTTTATAAATTAATCGTTTCTCCCCAGAGCCGTCTTTTTTTTTTTTAAGACTAAATAAGTTAAATTTTTTTAACCTCTCCTCATAACTAAGATGCTCCATTCCCCTTATATGTTTGGTTGTTTGTCTTTTCACTCTCTCTAGCTCCATTACATCTCTTCTATAAACTGGGGCTCAGAACTGAACAGCATATTCTAAGTGAGGACGCACCAATGCTTTGTACAGTGGTAGAATTACATCCTTGTCCCGAGAGTCCATGCCTCTTTTAATACATGCCAATATCTTGCTTGACATAGAGGCAGCTTGACACTGAATGCTGTTCTGTAGTCTATGATCTACAAGAACACTCAGATCTTTCTCGACAAGCGATTCTCCCAGTTTTTTTCCCCTTAGGACATGCATGAAGATTATTAGTACCAAGATGCAGAATCTTACATTTATCCACATTGAACCTCACTTGCCAAGTGGATGCCCAAACATTCAGTGTGTCCAGGTCTGCTTGCAATTTATGAGCATCATCCATTGATTGCACTATCCTGCATAGCTTGGTGTCATCTTCAAAAAATAAAAACCGTGCTATTGATCCCCTCCACTATATCATTAATAAATACATTAAATTAAAGAGGACCCAATAATGGACCAGTGACCACTCAAAGTAGGAATCATTTACCACCACTCTGAGAACGATCCAATAGCCAGTTTTTAATCCAATTAGACACTGTTATTTCTAACCCAATGGATTTTAATTTACCTTAAAAACGCTTATGAGGGACAGTGTCAAACGTTTTTGCAAAGTCTAAAAACACTATATCTAGAGCCGCAATGCCACACCAATTTATTATATTAGTTGGTTGATTAACAGTATTGGCACCACCTATAGCCACACTGGACTCGCCCCATCAGCTCTAGCACTGCACCCATTAGTACTGACACCACCTACAACTGCAGTGGGCCTGCCCACATCAGCTACTTTCTCCTCGATTGTATGTACAGAGCTGAAGAACCTATTTAGCAGCTCTGCCTTCTCCTGACCAGCTCCCCATTACTGTTATTTAAGGGTCCTACATACTCTGACTTTTTGGCATTTACAGTGAAAGAAATAATTATTTAGTCCCTTGCTGATTGTATAAGTTTTGCCACTGACAAAGAATAGTCTTTAATTTTAAGGGTAGGTTAATTGTAACAGTGAGAGATAGAATATCAAAAATAAAATCCAGTGCATACAAATGGCAGCTTGTGCACTGAAGAAAACTACCAGTCATGCTGTCCATTATCCCAAAACAACAGCAATGAAGATTAAAAAAGGTTGTTTAGATTATAAAACTAAATAAATAAATAAATTTTGTTTACTTACCATTTTTTCACTCCTGTTTTAACTCAGTTTTTTTTTTTTTTTTTAACTCCCACTCCGTTTACCCACTCAGTGAAGCCAGCTCAGGGAGCAAGCTCTGAAGAGTCCAGCAATGGAATTTGTATAACCTGACACCAGCCAACGCATACCCCAATCAGGTGCACCGCAGGTCCTGGCAGAACACCACAGATGATTACAACAGAAGGAAAAACATTTCTTTCAAATGTGTCAGTAGTTCTAACACAAGCTGCAATAGAAAAGAACCTTGCAACAATCTCTACGTAGCCACACACCCAATCCTCTGGTTTTTTTTTAACTCCCACTCCATTTACCCACTCAGTGAAGCCAGCTCAGGGAGAAAGTTCAGAATTTCATTTTTTCTATTGATTAAATTTAGTTTTTCTATACATTTTTTCTGTAGATAAATTAATGCACCTGAACACTTTCTGCGCACCGGCACCAGGGAAATTGCACATAAAACACATAATTAATTTACGTGAATCATTGTATCTACCTCCAACAGGACTTGTTGTTCATCAGAATCACCTAATTCAAATAAAGGTCAACAATTTGACCTCAGTATATATATGCCCCCCCCCCCCCCCCCCCCTTTATGATTCAGACATAAGAGACATGTTAACACAAAAGAATATAAACATATCAAAATGTCAGGTAGGTAGTGTTGAGCTCGATTTTTATCGACTCAAAGTTGAAATCGGGCAGGTTTTGTTATGGTGGATCGCGAAATTTCCAGATCATTCGATAATTAAGGTTAAAATCTGGAAACATCATCTATTAGAGATCGGCGCCTTTTTCGGCGATTCCTGTTTTATAATTTTGGCGGCCAGCAAATTAATATTATAGAAGAGAGCAGGGTGAGGATGTGTGCTGCGACGTCATGAACTGGGTTGTGTATGGTTGCGATGGCTGGAAAAATCAACATGACCTCGTTTTTACATAGAACAGCGTTTCCTGTTTCGCCTCAGTGTCTTCAGCGTCTCATAGGGAGAAGGACGTGCGCTCTGCCTGTGGCCACACAGCGCGCGCGAAATTAGTCTATTTTGCACAGAGAAACCTCTGCTATTACTGTGATCCTTCCATTTGTTTGTTTTAGAGATTTTAACATTTTATGTAAGTTAGCTAGAGAATTTTAATGCAGCATCTCCGGTGTAAAGTCACGGCGGTGGGATCGGGGGGGGGGGCCCCGCAGGCGAACACAGACAAGTCTATCTATAAGAACACTCGGATAAAGTTCACCAAGACTTAGTGTAGATATTGTAGTGGATATAATCTTTTTTATTAACAGTTTGCTATTGAAGTATTTCCTGGATATTGGGCAGCATGACTTATATTGGATTAAACATTCATTTCTAGGAACTGCAGGTCTCTTTGTTAGCTGCCAAAATCCACTTTTATTATCAGTATACCATTTCAGTAAGGTGTTATTTTACCCATTACCACCTGTGGGGACTGTTATATATTTCAGCCTTGCACTGTAAATTTACAATTTTTTCCGAAAGCAATCTTGTAGTCAGCACTCAGCACAGGTTGTTTGTTGCCACAAAATACCGATGTATCGTACGAAAACATCACGTTTAGTTGTTTTTTGACTTTTGCGCCACCCAGTAATGTTCATTGTGACGCAAGCATTACGTAAATCTTAAAACAGCAATTCTATATTCACCAAAGGTGATTGAAAGGTGCAAGAAATACCGTGTATTATACGAAAACATTAACAGATACGTGTTTTTTGACGTTTGCGCCACCTCCGTACTGTTATTGACGGCAGCCATCTAACGTAAAATCTTAAAACAGCAATTCTATATTCGCCACTGGTGTATTGAAAGGTGCAATAAAAATACAGTTTAATATATCAAACATAACAGTTACGGTGTTTTTTGACTTTGCGCACCAGTACTGTTTCATTGACGCAGCATCTAAGTAAATCTTAAAACGCAATTCTATATTCACCACAGGTGAATTGAAAGGTGCTAAAAATACAAGTTCTTATTATATCAAAAACATAACAAGTACGTGTTTTTTGACTTTTGCGCACCCAGTATGGTCATTGACGCTGCATCTACGTAAATCTTAAACAGCAATTTATATTCACCACAGGTGAATGAAGTGCAAAAAATACAGTTGATTATATCGCAAAACTATAAAAACAGTTAAGTGTTTTTTGACTTTTGCGCCACCCTGTACTGTTCATTGACGTAAGCATCTAAGTAAATCTTAAACAGGCAATTCTAATTCACCACAGGTGAATTGAAAGGTGCAAAAAATACCGTGTATTATACGAAAAAAAAACAGATACGTGTTTTTTGTCCTTTTGCGCACCCAGTACTGTTCATTGACGCAGCATCTACGTAAAATCTTAAAACTGCAATTTCTATATTACACCACAGGTGAAATTGAAGGTGCAAAAAATAAGGTTTATTATATTCAAAACATAACGAAGTTACGTGTTTTTTGACTTTCTGCGAACACAGTATGTTCATTGGACGCAGCATCTAAGTAAATCTTAAAACAGCATATTTTATATTCACCACAGAGTGAATTGTAAGGTGCAAAAATAGTGTATTATACGAAAACATAATCAGATACGTGTTTTTTGACTTTTTGCGGCACCCAGTACTGTTCTTGACGCAAGCATCTAGTAAAATCTTAAATCAGCAATTTATATTCACCACAGGGATGATTGAAAGGTCAAAAATACTGTTGTATTATATCCATAACATAACAGTTACGTGTTTTTGGACTTTTGCGCACCAGTATCTGTTCATTGTAGCAGCATCTACGTAAATTTTAAAACAGCAATTCTATATTCACAGGTGAATTGAAAGGTGCTTCAGAAATATATGTGTATTATACGGAAAACATAACAGTTGTACGTGTTTTTTGACTTTTGCGCTCAAGTACTGTTTCATTGACGCACATCTACGTAAATCTTAAAAACAGCATATATTCTTTATATCACCAATAAGCGTCACTGGATAAGTGAAGAGGTGCAAAAAATAACAGTTTATGTATATCATAGAAATAACAGTTACGTGTCTTTTGACTTATGTGCCCCCAGTACTGTTGCATTTGATCGCCTAGCTATTCTAACGTAAATCTTCAAACAGCAATTTAGTATTCACACTCAGGTGAATTGAAAGGTGCAAAAATACAGTTTATATATCATCAAAATCGCATTTAAATCTCAAGTTGTACGTGTTTTTTGACTTTTGCGCACACCAGTACTGATCGATTGACGCTCAGCATCTGTACGTAAATCTTAAAACAGCAATTCTATATTCACCCACAGGTGAATTGAAAGTACAGAAAAAATACGTTTATTATATCAAAACATAACAGTTACGTGTTTTTTGACTGTTTGCAGCACCCAGTACGTGTTCATTGAGACAGATTACGTAAAATCTTAAACGCAGCATTTCTATATTCACCGGTGAAATTGAAAGGTGCAAAAATATAGTGTATTTTACGAAACATAACCAGTTACGTGTTTTTTGACTTTGCGCACCCCAGTAATGTTCATGGACGCTGCATCTACTCGTAAATCTTAAAACAGCAATTCTATATTCCACCACAGAGGTGAATTGAAGGTGCAAATATACAGTTTTATTATATCAAATCGCATATAAACAGCTTACGTGTTTTTTGACTTCTTGTGGCACACAGTACGTGTTCATTGACGCAGCATCTACGTAAATCTTAAAAACGCAGCAATTCTATATTCACCACGGTGAATTGAAAGGTGCAAAAAATACAAGTTTTTATTATATCAAAAACATAACAGTTAACGTGGTTTTTTGTCTTTTGCGAACCAGTACTGTTCATTGACGCAGCATCTACGTTAAAATCTTAAAACAGCAATTCTATATTCACACACAGGTGAATTGGAATGGTGCATAAAACAATACCGTGTATTATGACTGAAAACATAACAGATACGTGTTTTTTGATCGCTTTGCGTCACCCCAGTACTGTTTCATTGACGCAGCTTCTACGTAATCTTAAAACATCAATTCTACTATTCACCACAGGTGAATTGAAAGGTGCAATTAAAATACCTTTATTATACCAAAAAATAACAGTTACGTGTTTTTGGAATTTTGCCCAGTCCAGATTTGTTGAAAGACACCTTGCAGTTAAATTTGAATCCAGCGCAATTTTGTTTTTGATTAATGAGGGATTTGAGGAATAGCTGTGATTGCGTCTTTTAATAAGAGTGACTTTCCAAATATTCCATACCTTCTCAAATCTTCTATGTTTCTGGGGAACATGGAGCGATAATGCAGGTGGTAAGCGAGCAAAGAGGGGGGTAGCACATGGATGGTAGAGGTACGAGGAAGGTGCTCCTTCCAGTGCTGGCGAAAACACGCATGCCAGCGGATCGTTACGTTGCAGACCAGTCAGTACCTGTCATCGCTGGGTCAGGGCCCTGTGAATCTAAGTAACGAACATCGTCGCCAATCTGTCCTTCAGTGGTTAATGCAACTGCATCTAGCAGTCTGTACCTCCTCGTCCTCGCAGTCACGGGCCACAAATGTCGTTTCCATTCCCCCAGCATCATCAGCATCCGTCCAACAATGAAGCAGCCCAAATGTTCAACTCGTGTACCACAATGTGGATAATCCATTGTCTGAAGACCTCTTTGATGACAAAAATGCGGGTTGTGGGTCAGAAGGCATGTTAAAAAGATAGAGGATGATTTAGTCTGCATCTAACGCCCCAGGTTACTGATGCCACAGAGGAGGTGAAGGAAGCAGGGTAATCGGCAAAAATCCGGGCGGTCGAGAACGCCTTGCAGTGCCCATTGCTGGTAGCCCGCAGCTTCTGGATGCAGAAAGTCAGACGACAAGTAACCTGTGTTGATGATGATGATGATGACGACATTGCGGATCCTATCTGTTCTTTTCCGCAGAATTTGCTTGCGAGCGCTTCATCGTGTATCGAGGAGGAGGACGCATGGGGTTGTGTCTTCGCGGTCCCCGCCACAAAAAGGGAGAGGGCGGTCTCAGAAGTCGCTGATATGATTCGCCAGCCACGGTCAGGCGCAAACCGCTCCTCGCTTATCGCCGTCAAAAGGTCAGGACCTCTCATGCCTGGGCCTTCTTTGAGCCAAGCCTTGATTCACCCAGGCGATGTAATATGCCCGCCTTTGCCGTAAACGCATATGGAGAGGGCAAGAACCTTAAGTGGTTAAACACACCAACATGTCTAGTCACATGCAGGAATGCATGAGTTGGAAATGGAGGGAAACTTGGCCAAAAAAGGCCAGACGACGCGGGCCTCCAACCACTTGTCCACAACCCTTGTCTCCGCCTACTCCTCCTCGCCACCACCAAGCGTTCCTCAGCTGCCCATGTCTATCAGAGTCATGATCAGGGATTCAGCCTCCGCCTTCAGCCTCCCCGTCGCCGATTACCACCAGCACCACCAGAGACCCATCCTACCCCCTTCTCCTTCCGCCAGTTTGACGACCTGCACACCGTACAGCGGCCCAGTCTAGCAGCCAGCCTTCGTCTTCCAGGTTTGGGAACAGAGAAACACTTTAACCACCAAAAACCCCCAAAGCCAAAAGAGCCTGAATGTCGGCATTGCCAGGCTCTTTTGGCCTTGGAAATGTTGCATTTTCCGTCTTGGTGGACACAGATGGGTTCCGCCACGTCATGGCCTTCGCCTGCCCCAACATACCAGATGCGGGAGGCATTTTCTTGCCAGAAAAGCCGTCCCTGCCCTGGACCAGCACGTGTCATCTAAAATTTCAGAAGCGCGTTGTCTGCATTGTGTCCGGAAAAGTACCATCTCACCACCGGAACATGGAATAGTTAAGATAAACCGGGCCACAGGCCGCTATATCTTCAGTGACAGCCTCACTGGGTGAGCTGGGTGGGAGGTTCTGGGGGTGACGGGGGGACTCTCAGGACTCGGGGCTCACGCTCTTAAAACTGCAGGGATGGTGCAGGACTCTTTCCCCCAAGTCCTATGGTGCATTCATCGTGCACAGAGACAACAGGACGTGATTGAAAATTTTAATCTGCCTTGGAGACAGTCACACACACAGGTCAGGAGCTGTTGGGAAGGCTCTAAGCAACGGACCGAGCGATGGCTGGGTGACGCAAGAACCTTGTGCTCAGGCATAGGTGGGTGTGCGATAAACTGGGCGAAATCTGCTTTGGGCTGCCCTTAGATCGGTAGGCTGGCCGCATATCCCTTGCTGACACATGTCATGAAGACCTTGGTCGTTCCACTGAAATTTTCTAAAGAGCTACGCACAGGGTTCTGAGAATGGCGCTGCTGTAAGAGAAGGCATTCGAGGTGCTGAGTTCGCACTTACGAACGTTCGCACACCCTGCCGTTCATCCCGCCTGGCTAGCGTTGTGCGCGTCAGCTCGGCCTTCACAACGTACTAGAACACGTCTCATTGTTGGAACGTTTTGGCACACGCTTGGAATGTCACCCCTCTCCACCTTAGGTGGTCCAGCGATTGTGGCAGAAGACGCTCTAATGCATTACGCAGTTCAACGCTAGATTGTGAAACATGGCCTGATCAAGCTAGCGGTACGGTACTCGGGGTGTAGAAAACCACCGTGAGAGAGTGGAGCAGTGTGAAAAGAGCTCATGCACACATCGGCTTGCCAGTTTTGAAGAAAGCACCAAAATTTGGGTCAGTGCGGACATTGCTCTTGTCAGCGCATTTAGACGCTATGTGTGGTGATCTTAGTTTCGGGAACGATCGTTGGACACTCTTGAAACAACAGGTCCGCAGGCAGACGGAGGGTGATGGAAGACGGACACAGATTGCGGCGGAACGGAGTCCTTTTCTCTCCGTCAAAATCCACACAAGGCCGACAGTTTCACAATTTTCATCGGTTTCATTAGGCCGGTGGTTCGGGGTCCAGAAGCTAGGGCAGAAGGTGGCGCATCTGCTCTCAGGGTGCATCACCTCAGGCAAAGCCATGGGCTGTGTTGAAGGTGCCAGGTAGGACTCAGAGCGGAGAGGGAGGAGGAGGAGAGTCTTCCTAGACACCGATGTTACCGACGTCCTGCTTGGAAAGAGGTCTGGCGCGAAATTTTGAGGAGGAGGATGGAAGATGAGGAAGATCAGTTTGCTAGTGCCCCTCGACCAGAGGGCTTGGTAATCAAGGCTCCATCTCTCAAATGAGTGCTTGGATGCATCAAATTTCCTCCAACATGATCCTCGCATTAAGAGCGCCATCAAAAATGAACATTACAGCTACTGGGTGGCCACCCTCCTGGATCCTCCAGGTACAAAAACAATATATATACAGCACTTTCCTTCACCGCCACCTAATTAGAGTTTAAAACTGCAGGAAATTGAGGACCTGCTGATTTGAGTCATAGCTGGAGGGACTCATCTGTTGCGTCTGCTTCACGTTCCAGCCAAATGTCACGGTGGAACAACATCAGCGACGTGACAGCAGTAGAGTGCCAAGTAGTAGTAGCAGGCAGCAGCGGCACGGTGGGAGCTGAAGCTAAATGGGTAGTACATTCTGGGCAAATCTTTGTATACCACCTAACCAACGCATGCAATGCAGGGCTACATACATCCAACGCTAGAACAACAGAGATCAAGCTCTAAGATCATGGTGCACCGACTATCTGGTCTCAACACGAGTTTTGCATGTGTCTCCGTGGACCCAATAGACTTCTGGGTATCCAAAATGGACGAATGGCCCGAGCTTGGCTCGTCACGTCCATGAGGTGTTTGTCTGACCAGCAGCCAGTGTGTCAGTATCTGAGCGGACCTAAATTCAGCACAGCTGGAGGAGTTCATTACAGACAAACGCATCGGATTTTCCACAGATTATGTGGATCGTTTGACTTTCATCAGATCAATCAGGCATGGAATCTCTGAATGATGTTGTGAGCCCCAATATGCTAGAGGTCACGGATTAGTGTTGAAGGTTCTACTTACATTCCTTTTCAAACAGAAAAATGCGTCCTATGAAAACTTTCTTTTAAAGAATGATCATTTTCTCTACTGCAATTTTTATTCTATTTTCCCAACATTTCATTATGATGGTTTTGCTTGTGAGGAAGACTGTAAAAAGACAGCAATGTTTCATGACAACACTCGTATTCCATTTAACTCACTTTAGTTCTAAGAAAGTTTTCGATTGTCACTGGTTATTGCGGTCCATGTTGCTGTGAGATACTCTGCAATAATCACTCGGTCCTTTGGACAGAAAATGTGACTTCTAAGTGGCATTTCTCGCCCTTCAGCAATTTTTATAGTTGCTGAGAGTCTTATTCCTAATAAATTATTTTTGGGGTCATGTTGCTGTGTGACTCAGCAAATAAGTAATTATGGTCTTGGAATAGGAAGTGTGGCTTCTAAGTGGCATTTCTCCCTATCAACAATTTTAACAGTGGCTGAGAAGTCATTTTTATATAATTTTTTGGGTCATGCTGCTTTTGAATGCAGCAATACTACAGATTACTACTTAGTAAAAAATGTTGTTTCTTAACAGACATTTGTTCTTCACAATTGACCAAAGTAGGTCAAGGGTCATGCTTTGAATTGTTTGGGGGCATTTTGCTTGCTGAACATGCAGCTTATTACTACAGGTACCGCATTATTCATAATAAATGTTGTTTCTACCAGACATTTGTTCGTCTTTCACAATTGGACCAAAAGTGGCTCAAGGGTCATGCTTTGAATTTTTAGGGGGCATTTTCGCTGTGACATGCAGCTAGTACTACGGTCCTATTCTAAAAATGTTGTTTCTAACAGACATTTGTTCTTCACAATCTGAACAAGAGTAGGCTCAAGGGTCATGCTTTGATTTTTTGGGGCATTTTGCTGTGAACGATGCAGCTAGTATATTACTAGGTCCCTTATTCATAGAAATGTTGATTTTTCTCATAGGACTCTGACATTTGTTGCTTCACAATTGACCAAAGTGGCTCAAGGGTCATGCCTTTGAATTTTTGGGGCATTTGCTGTGACATGCAGCTATAATACAGGTCCTATTCTAAAAATATTGTTTCTAAACAGACATTGTGTTCTTCAGCATTGACCAAAAGTGGCTAAAGGGTATGATTTGAATTTTTGGGGCATTTTGCTGTGAGACATGCAGCTATAGATAGGTTCCTATTCTAAAAAATATGTTGTTTTCCTAACAGACAAATTTGTTTCTGCTCACAATTGTCAAGAGTGGATACAAGGGTGATGGTGCTGTCAGATACTGGAATAGGTTGGACACTGTTAATGGCACTTATTGCAAAATGGACTTGTTTTTGCAAGTCTTTAAATAGCTATCAATCCCTGTATTGAGACACCCATTTATACAGATAAAAAAAAGAGAAACCAAGACATGGTGGGATTCTCATCCTATTTAAAAATGTGTTTTCTAGCAATTAAGTACTATAAAACTTTGCATTGTACAAAACTAGCTGTTTAAAAAATTCCTCTGAATTGTGACAAGGGAGGTAAGGAAAATTGCCAGTGTAGGTTATTCAGAGAACATGGAGTATGGAGCACAGACAGAGACAAAGTTCACAGAGGCCATTTCGCCTCCAGCAGAGTTGAGTAAAATGATGAAAAAGAATGCCAAGATAAAGGGCACCTGGTGTAAGACAGGGAGCGGTGTTAGCCAACACAGTATTTCCAAGTGATGCTCAAATTGGTCCACACTCATACGGAGGGGAATGCGCTACCCAGGTATTTTACTGTCTGTACAGAGGAGAGGCTGGAGTTCTCACACTTCGCCGTCTTCCGCACTTCTTGCTTCAGCACGACAGTTTACGTTGCTGGTATCTGGGCATTTTAACCTGGGTGTTTATTAGATGACGGACGCCAGCCTGGCTTTCACCGCACACTGTAACTCGGCCTGGGGTCATGCTGTGGCCCAGGGACAGGTATAGTCAATGTCCAGTGAAGACTAAAATGGTGATGAAAGAGACTCCTTTTTCGGCATTTTTAAAATGCTGGGGGTCATGCAGGTTGGGGCTCATGCTGTGGCCCAGGGACAGGTAAGTCTTATGTCTCCAGTGAAAACTAAAATTGGTGGTTGAAAGACTCTTTTTTCGGGCTCTTTTTAAATGTGGGGGTCATGCAGGTTTGGGGCTCATGCTGTGGCCCAGGACAGGTACTAGTCAATGGTCCAGTAGAATAAATAAAATGGTGGTTGAATGACTCTTTTTCCGGCACTTTTTATAATGTGGGGGTCATGGTTTGGGGTCTCTGCTGTGCCCAGGTCAGGTATAGTCAAGTCCAGTGAAATAACTATAAATGGTGGTTGAAAGACTAACTTTTTCGGCACTTTTCCTAAATGTTGGGGGTCATGCGGTTTGGGCTCATGATAGTGGCCCAGGAGCAGGTATTGTCAATGTCCAGTGAAACTAAAATGGTGGTTGAAAGGACGTCTTTTTCCGGCACTTTTTAAATGTTGGGGGGTTAGATGTTCTAGGTTTGGGGGCTCATGCCTGTGTGCCCCAGGACATGTTATAGTCAATGTCCAGTGAAACTAAGAAATGGTTGGTTGAAAGACTCCTTTTCCGGGCACTTGTTTAAATGTGGGGGTCATGGCTCAGGTTTGGGGCTCATTCTGTGGCCCAGGACAGGTATCGTCAATGTTCCAGTGGAAACAAAAATGGTGGTTGAAGACTCCTTTTTCGGCACTTTTTGAAATGTGGGGGTCTTGTCAGGTTGGGGTCATGCTGTGGGCAGGGACAGGTTAATAGTCAGATGTCCAGGTGATACTTAAGATAGAATGTGTGGTTGAAAAGACTCCGTTTTTCGTCACTGTTTTGAAAATAGTAGGGGGTCATGCAGGTTTGGAGGCTCTATGCTGTGGCCCATGGACAGGGTTACGTCAATGTCAGTGAGACTTAAGAATGGTGGTTGAGAGAAAGATCCTCTCACTGTTTTTCCGTTCACTTTTTGTAATATGTGGGGGTCATGAGCATGATTTGGGCTCATGCTGCGTTCCAGGACTAGGGATATTTCTATGTCACAGTTCAAGTAAACATGATTGTTCTCAAATTCATTATCTGCCTTTGGGCACTTTTTTTTGAATTGTGTGGTGATGCAGGTTTAAGGGTTGCAGGCTGTGGTAAAGACAGGGAATAGTAAATGGTCTGTGACTTTTTTTTCTGTGACTCTTTTTAAACCTAAGTGTGTTGCATATAAGAATGTAGGAGTATCCATTTGACTGTTGGGATTGATAATTTCAGCTTCTCAGCCTTGTTTGGGTGTAATAATGAAGGTTTTGTTGCAATCCAATAGACTTTAATGGTAATGCCGCTTAATCGATGCACACAATCGAAAACTTATCGATAGCGGCCGACTATCGTCTATCGAGCGATCTCGATAGCATGCAATCGCTCAACACTAGTCATGAGGAAAATATTATATTGACAATGCTTTATTATTCGTTATTAATTCATAATAATATCAGAGCTTGAGAAGAAGCTTGGCGTAAGCGCGTCAAGGATATCCCATTTTCTTTGGCGTTGCATTCTTCCTCCATTCTGTATACACTTGGTAAATGTACTGTTGTGTGGAGATGGTGTGGCGATTATTTGTATGCCTCATCTTGATTTGTGTCTATATCAGTATATTTATATCACTTGATCGCTCTATTATAAAACACTGTAGAAATACTAATGTTAAATATTATAGGTACTTACACCCTTAGATGACTTTCTATATTAGGCATATGTTTGATTGTATGCCTCTGTTTGATATGGGGCATTATTTTTTAATTGTTTTCGTTAGGCCTTAATTTGTACTATTTGTGACATATTAGTTTTTAATATTTATTATTGAATTAATAAAGATTGTCAATATATATTTTCCTATGACTTTTTTGTCGTTGTATTCTTTTTTGGTTAACTTGTTGTTCATCAGACCCTTTATTCTGATCAACAGACCTTCATGCTTCTACTTTAAATCATATAGAACATTTTATGTTTGTAGCCAGAGTTTTTGGCTACATAGAAGTATATCATGGCACTTAAAGAGAATTAACAAGTAGTATGCATAAATACTAGTAGGTCAAGTCTTATATTGGCAATTGACTATCAACAAAAGCTATATTGATTATTTTCTTTATTATTCCCATCTACAGACGTATACCCTATATTCCATCATGGTTGTGGAGATTTGCCTTTAAAACAAAGTAGTGGCCAATATGTGTTACCTGTCCAGGTATCTTCCAAAATGATACAGTGGTCATGAACTAAATTTTAATCTTTACTCACACACCACTCTTGATTAAGTCTATAACATAGATCCAGGTTACACATGAGAAATATGCCAATAATATGGATATAGGAGAGGCTGAGCTTAGTTTTTCAGATCAGAGATCATGAAAGTGGCATCATCTGTGTAGTAGCTCTACAGAACTTTTTGAACTAGTTATTACTTCCCATCTTAACCAATAAACCTCAGCAATTCTAATCCTAGATGTCAGTATTCTGAAATATATAATTGAAGCTCAAGAGTGCTAATGTAGGAAGTTAAATGGTTCTCCCTAGTTAATATGTGTCATTTACAATACTGTTGTCTTCTTATGTGGTAGACAGAATTTTGCAGAACCTGGTAGAAGCTGTTACCTCTGCACCCCTAATAGTTTGTCCCTGTCAGTGATAAAGTACTGAGGGTAGCTATAAAACACCAAAAAAATTGGAACCCTCCTACCCATATTGGGTTTAAGTCCTTTATTACAAAAACTTGGGTTTTGGACTACAAGAGGGTGCCCCATTGTTTAAATCTGACATGTCAATTTATGTTGGAATAACTTTTTAATACTTTTACCTATTGTAAGGGATTGGTGGATTCACTGGACCACCGCAAGCGATGATAGTTAAGCCACGCCAGGGAGCGGAGTCTTATTAGCCCCCGGTTTTCACCAGAGCCTGCCGCAATGCGGGATGGACTTGCTGCGGCGTGAGGCTATCAGGTCGCGACCCCTGACGTGACTTGCTTGCGATGGCTGCCGGGGTAGTGCGTGGTACAGAATCGTAATCCAGAGACATAGTCGGGGACAGGCAGGAGGTCAGGAAGGGCGGCAGAGGTTCGTGGTCAGAGACGGGCAGACGGTCAGGATAGGCGGCAAACAGGTCAGGAAACGTAGCGAAACGGACTGGTACACGGGTAATCAGCACGAAACTCAAAGACATCCAAAACCCACTAAACGCACACCAACAATCTGGCAGAGAATGCAGGAGGAGTATACCATATATAGGACCAGCGGCTGGCAATTGACCAATTACCGGCGCGCTGGCCCTATAAATTCAGACCAGCCGTCAAGCACGCGCCCTAAGCAGCGGGGACTGACAGTAGCAGAGAGCACAGGAGCTTTGACAGGTAAGTGTAGTGGCGCCGGAGCACCGGCAGCAAGGGGATGGTCGCGGATGGCCGCGGCACCCGCACCGGATCCCATGCAGGTAGGACACCGGGTTCAGTTGCCGAAATACAACAAAAGGGCCCAAATACTTAGGGCCTTACTTATAAATTGGCACCTTGAAATGAATATATTTGGCGGACAGACAAACTCTATCACCCGGCTTAAATAGGGGTGGAGGCCTACGGTATCTGTCACCCTGGACCTTGGTGCGAGCGGAAGCCCGTAGAAGGGCCTGTCGTGTGACTTGCCAGAGTGCCTTGATGTCATGCACTTGGGTGTCCACTGCAGGAACGTGACACGTGGTAGCCAGAGGGAGAGGCGGGCGGGGATGTAGCCCAATCACAACAAAAAAAGGAGAGGCTCCAGCGGATTCCGAGTCTAGGGAATTATACGCGAATTCCGCCCATGGGAGGAGGTCAGACCAGTTATCCTGATGGGCGGATACAAAATGTCGTAGGTAGGTACCTAAAACTTGGTTAACCCTCTCTACAATCTGGCAGAGAGTGCAGGAGACATATACCATACATAGGACCAGCGGCCGGCAATTGACTAATTACCGGCGCGCTGGCCCTTTAAATCCAGACCAGCCATCACGCGCGCACCCTAAGCATCGGGTACGCGCGCAGCGGCTGGGACCGACAGGAGCAGAGAGCACAGGAGCTTTGATGGGTAAGTATGGTGGCACCGGAGCCCCGGCAGCAAGGGGATGGTCGCGGGTGGCCGCGGCATCCGCGCCGGACACAATGCGGGCATGGGGGCGGCCGCGGGGGGCAACGGCACCCGCGCCAGCCCCCATGACAGTACCCCCCGTTTGGGTCTCCCCCTCTTTTTTCGGAATTTAGAGAGGAGGTCAAATGACAGATTGGCCTCAGGTTCCTACGAACGCTCCTCTTGCCCGAACCCCTTTCAGTCAATCAGAAAGAACCGCTTCCCCCTCACTGTTTTCTCCGCCAACACCTCCTTGACCTCAAAGATGTTATCAAAGTTGGCCAGAGGAGAAGGCAAGACAGATCCACGGGAGAAGCGTTTCAGCAACACAGGTTTGACGAGAGAAACATGGAAGGCGTTCAGGATTCGCAGATTAGGAGGCAAGCGGAGCTTGTAGGACACTGGGTTCAGTTGCCAAAGTACAACAAAAGGGCCCAAATACTTAGGGCCTAACTTATAACTGGACACCTTGAAACGAATATATTTGGCGGACAGACAAACTTGGCTTAAATAGGGGCGGAGACCTACGGTATCTGTCACCCTGGACCTTGGTGCGAGCAGAGGCCTGTAGAAGGGCCTGTCATGTGACTTGCCAGAGTGCCTTGATGTCATGCACTTAGGCATCCACGGCAGGAACGTGGCACGTGGTAGCCAGAGGGAGAGGCAGGCTCGGATGTAGCCCAAACACAACAAAAAAAGGAGAGGCTCCAGCGGATTCCGAGTCTAGGGAATTATACGCGAATTCCGCCCAGGGGAGGAGGTCAGACCAGTTATCCTGATGGGCGGATACAAAATGTCGTAGGTAGGTACCTAAAACTTGGTTAACCCTCTCTACCTGCCCGTTAGTTTGAGGCTGGTCTGCAGACGAGAAGTCTAACTGAACCTGCAACTGACCACATAGAGCCCGCCAGAATCTTGAAACAAACTGGACCCCCCTATCCGAGACGATATGCAATGGGAAACCCTGTAACCGAAAAAGTGCTGGGCCAGTTTGGGGGCAGAGGGTAACCCGGGCAGAGGAACAAAGTGAGCCATCTTCGAGAATCTATCAGTCACCACATAAAAGAACGTGTTTCCAGAGGAGGCCGGGAGGTCTGTAACAAAGTCCATGGCTACATGGGACCAAGGTCTTTCTGGCACTGGGATAGGCTGAAGCAGACCCGCGGGTCTGAGACGAGAGACTTTATTACGGGCACAGGAGGTACAGGGCAGGACAAAGTCTCTAACATCTTGAGCGAGGGTGGGCAACCAATAATAACGAGAGATTAATTGCAGGGACTTATGGACTCCAGAATGACCAGCTGTTCGTGAGGAATGTCCCTAGTTCAGGATTTGAGGCCGTAGGTCTTCCCAGGAGGTAGATGTTGAATGTCCACGGGAGCCGCCATGAGGAGTTGTTCTAGAGGAATTATATGCTGCAGAGTCGGCTACAGGCCCACTGTGTCCGAGGATCTAGAGAGGGCGTCCGCTTTGACGTTCTTCCCCGCTGGCTGAAAGTGAAGGAGAAAATCAAAGCGGGCGAAAAAGAGTGACCACCTGGCTTGTCGAGGATTCAGTCGTTGGGCAGACTGAAGATAAAGAAGATTTTTATGATCGCTGAAGATATCGACGGGATGGCGAGCCCTCTCCAGCAAGCAACTTAATGGCCAGTAGTTCGCGATCACCGATCGTGTAATTTTTTTCGGCTGGGGTGAAGGTTTTGGAAAAGAAGCTGCAAGTATGCAGTTTCCCAGAGGAGGACTTCTGAAGGAGGACAGCGCCTGCACCTACTTAGGAGGCGTCCACTTCTAGGACAAACGGACACTGCGGGTCCGGGCGAGACAGAACAGGAACTGAAGGGAATGCTAATTTAAGGTGATCAAAGGCTTCTTGGGCCTCTGGAGGCCAGGATTTAGGGTTGGCATTCTTCTTCGTAAGGGCCACCAGCGGGGCCACGAGCGTGGAGAAATGCGGGATGAACTATTTGTAATAGTTTGCAAACCCCAAAAAGCGTTGGATGGACCGAAGGCCCACTGGTCGAGGCCACTGTAAGACCGCTGTAAGAAAGCTTAGAGGGATCCATCTGGAGACCCTGATCCGAGATGATGTACACTAGGAAGGGCAACGAGGTACGTTCAAACAAGCATTTCTCCAGTTTGGCATATAACTGGTGGCTACGGAGACGTCTAAGCACCTGGCGGACGTGGTGGCGGTGAGTCTCTAGATCAGGTGAGAAGATTAAAATGTCATCCAGGTAGACAATAACACAGACGTAAAGAAGATCGCAAAAGATCTTGTTGGCGAAATTCTGGAACACTGCCGGAGCGTTGCAGAGGCCAAATGGCATGAATAGATATTCAAAGTGGGCATCTCGGGTATTAAAGGCCATTTTCCATTCGTTACTATAAAATATGTACAACACAATTTGCGTACAACTGAGCTCTCTGCGCCAAACAGACGTACGGACTGCAATAAGAGTATTTAAATGTTATATGGATCAAAATGGTTGCCTTCGCACCACTGACAACAGGCGTAATTAACTATAAAATATGTATAACACAATATGTGTACAACTGAGCTCTTTGCGCCAAACAGATGCACGGATTGCAATAAGAGTGTAACGACCGGGTTAGTGGATCCACTGGATCACCGCAAGCGATGGCAACAACCGCGCCGGCGAGCGGAGTCTAAGTAGGTCCCGGTTTTCACCAGAGCCCGCCGCAAAGCGCGATGGACTTGCTTCAGCGGGAGTCTACCAAGTCGCTACTCCTGACGTGGCGGGCTTGCGGTGGCGGACGAGGTGCAGCCAGGTACAGAATCGTGAGATGAGAACCGTAGTCGTGGGCAAGAAGGAAGGTCATCGCAGGCAGCAGAGAAACGTAGCAGGAGGTCGGGTACACGGTAAGGCAAGAACACACTTAAAGAACGCTTTTTCTAAGGCACGAGGCAACAAAGATTCAGCAAGGAAGTACCGTGGACCAAACCAATATATAGGGGCAGCGCCCGGTAATTGGCTAATTACCGGGCGCTGCCCCTTTAAATTTACAAGAATGAGCGCGCGCGCACGCCCTAGGAAGCAGTGACGACCATAGACCACAAAGAATGGAGAAACACTAGTGCGTCAGAGTCCTGATGGTTGTAGGAGAACTCAGCCCATGGAAGCAGCTCGGCCCAATTTTCCTGGTGACCGGACACAAAGTGGGGCAGGTATTCCCCCAAGATCTGATTTACTCTCTCCACTTGTCCATTCGTCTGGGGATGATAGGCAGAAGAGAAGTCCAACTTGAATTGCAAGCGAGAACACAGAGCACGGCAAAACCTGGAGAGAAATTGAACGCCCTGATCGGAATTGATATGCGAGGGTAACCCATGCAGATGAAAAAAGTGACGGAAGAAATGACCCGCCAATTGAGGAGCAGAAGGAAGACCAGGAAGGGGCACGAAGTGGGACATCTTCGAGAATCGGTCTGTTACCACCCAGATGACAGAATTTCCTGAGGAAGAAGGAAGGTCCGTGAGGAAGTCCATGTCTATGTGTGTCCATGGGAATTCCGGAATGGGCAGAGGGACTAAGAGGCCCGCGGGCCTATGGCGTGGGACCTTGTTTCAGGCACACGTGGCACAGGAGAGAACGAAATCCTTGACATCCTGGAGCAGAGTTGGCCACCAGTAGTGCCGCGAGATAAGGGCATAGGGCTTCCGTATCCCGGGGTTATCGGCCATAAGAGAACTATGCCAACACTCCAGAATTTTTATCCTGAGCGCTGGACGTACGTAAGTTTTGCCCGGTGGGACACTTCAAAGATTTAATGGAGCCACGTGGACCAGCCGTTCAGGGGCAATGATGTGCTGAGAAACTGGTTCTTCTCCGGCAACGTCAGAAGCATGGGAGAGGGCGTCCGCCTTGACATTTTTCTCGACCGGTCGGAAGTAGATCTTGACGTCGAAACGGGAGAAAAATAGGGACCACCTGGCCTGGTGAGGATTTAAACGCTGGGCCGTCTGGAGGTACTGGAGGTTCTTGTGGTCAGTGAAGACGTCAAATGGGTGTCGAGCTCCCTCCAGAAGATGTCGCCATTCCTCCAGAGCCAATTTGATCGCCAACAGTTCCCTATCTCCAATGGCATAATTTCGTTCCACCGGTGAGAAGGTCTTGGAAAAGAACCCACATGTGAGGGTCTTGCCTTTGGGGCTCTTCTGTGTAAGGACTGCCTCCGCCCCCATGGAAGAGGCATCCACCTCTAGGGAGAAGGGTTTCTCTGGATCTGGACGGACCAAGATAGGTGCTGAGGAAAAAGCTATCTATAGTTCAGAGAATGCTTTCTCGGCTACCAGAGGCCAACATTTCAGATTTGCGTTCTTCCTAGTGAGAGCCACGATGGGATCCACCAGTGTAGAGAAATGGGGAATGAATTGCCGGTAGTAGTTGGCGAACCCCAGGAAGCGTTGTATTGCCCGAAAGCTGAAAGGTCGTGGCCACTGCTGGATCGCAGAGAGTTTAGCTAGGTCCATCTGTAGACCCCGATCGGAGACTATGTACCCGAGGAACGGAAGGCTGGCCTGGTGGAACCGACACTTCCAGCTTGGCATACAGTCGGTTGTTACACAAACGTCACAGAACCTGGCGCACCTGTACCCGATGAGTCTGAATGTCTGGAGAGAAAATCAGGATATCGTCCAGATATACTATGACGCAGGTGATACAGCAGATCCCTGAAGACGTCATTGATGAATTACTGAAATACAGCTGGGGCGTTGCATAGCCCAAAGGGCATCACGAGATATTCGAAATGCCCGTCACGAGTATTGAAGGCCGTTTTCCACTCGTCCCCCTCTCGAATTCTGGTGAGGTTGTAGGCCCACGGATGTCAGCGGGACGGCAGGAGGAGTTGGAACCACCGGCGAAGAAGACGGTTGCTGCTGCTGGGACCCCAGGAGTTGTCGCATCATGGCGGACAGCTGGGCCAATTGCTGTGCCTGTTGCGTGATCTGCTGCGACTGCTGGGCAACATTGGTCGTAAGATCCGCAAGACTTGGCAGGGGCACCTTGGCGGGATCCATGGCTGTATCTAACTGTAACGACCGGGTTAGTGGATCCACTGGACCACCTCAAGCGGTGGAAATAACCACGACAGAGAGCGGAGTCTAAGTAGGTCCCGGTTTTCACCAGAGCCCGCCGCAAAGCGGGATGGACTTGCTGCGGCGGGAGTCTACCAGGTCGCTACCCCTGTCGGGTTTGCGGTGGCGGCCGAGGTGCAGCGAGGTACAGAATCGTGAGGCGAGAACCGTAGTCGTGGGCAGGCAGGAAGTCAGGGCAGGCAGCAGAGATTCACACTTAAAGAACTTTTTCTAAAGCACGAGGCAACATAGATACAGCAAGGAAGTACTGTGGACGAAATCAATATATAGAGGCAGCGCCCGGCAATTAGCCAATTACCGGCGATCTGGCCCTTTAAATTTACAAGACCTAGTGCACGCTCTAGGGAGTGGGCGTGCGCGCCTCGGCCGGCAGAGGGCTTGGACGGGACAGGAGCGCGGTCTGGTGAGTAGACAGAGCGAGTGCGCCCGCAGCTCGTCCCGCGGCCAGCGGCGCAACCCGTCACTCACTACAAAGAGTATTTAAATGTTATATGGATTAATATGGCAGCCTTCGCACCACTGACTACAGCCGTAATTTACTATAAAATATGTATAACACAATTTGCATACAACTGAGCTCTTTGCGCCAAACAGTCGCACAAACTGCAATAAGAGTATTTAAATGTTATATGGATTAATATGGCGGTCTTCGCACCACTGACAACAGGCGTAATTTCCTATAAAACATGTATAACACAATTTGCGTAAAAACCATGCCAATTTCAACATTTGGCAATAATATCGCTCATCCCTAAAGAGAGCGCGTAGTAAGAACACTCTAGATTTCACCAAAGAAGCAGCAAAAGAGGGTAGGAGAAGAGTGTTAACTCGGTCAAAATTGGAATAAGACAAGAGTGCGTTGTAATAAAATCCAAGGTCTTCTATACTGCAGCCCACAGAAATATAAAGTGAGAAAGACTAAAAGTCAGGCAAGGTACTAATGAGTTGTCACTAAGGGGTGGCAAAAATAAACAGAGGTATTAAGAAGTCGTTCCTGACCTCTAATCTAAGTAGGTGCAAATTCTCGACTATAAGATTAAACAGAAGTATACCTTGTAAATTTTGACAAGAGGGTGTATAACCATATGTTAAACAGCAGATAATCACACAATACATTTCTGGATGTAATATAACTCACAAACCAAATCTTATGATGTAATATACCATGAGATTATTTCAAACACTAGGATTAACACTAGTGACCTGAATGAGAGGACCCTGCGGTCAAGTACAGGAAGGTAATAATGATTAAATGGAAAGTTGGATAGATGGAAAGTTAGTTGTGCTTTTGAATGTAGCCAGGTAAGGGCCACAGTCATAGCTGCTTGTATGTAGTGGTCCACATTGTGCTGTTTAAGGTTATAATGATTAACCCGGACGAGCCAAATAAGCCCCAAGGTATAAGGGTAGGGGACACAAGGAGAGCCCCAGGTCAATTAATGGCCCCCCCCGGGTTTCCCGTAGCCAAAAACCGACCGGGACTAGGACCCTGATTGACCACGGGATGCACCTCCCAAAAGGAGACCCCAGAAATTTGTTTATAACAATGAAACTAGTTAAAACCTGTAAGGTCCGTCAGACTTTTATAGAAGCTTCCAGGCTTATATGTAGAAGCTGGACAATGGCGACTTCTAAGATGTGGGATTCGGCGAATACCCTGGGGGTACTTTGTCCGCAGTAATGAAAATAGAGTACTGGCCAGTAGATTCAATTAGGTACGTGACAGTTAATCTAGAAGAAGTACTCACAGCTTGATATTCCAGATCTGGCTTCTTGTACTGATAGCTAAGGGCCAAGTTCAGCAGCAAAAAATCTCCTGCTGTAGTGATGTTTGAGGGTATGAGGAAGTGGTGCTCAAGAACCGATTTCTTGGGTGATGTATATCAAAGAGGACGGAGGCTAAAACACCCAGGTGGATCAAGGTGCTGCAGACTCCAGAGGTGATTGAATGTTACCTCCGTATGTTTCTACTTCCTAGTGGGGCCTAGTTATAAGGTGAATCCTCTGTGAGTGCCCCTATCAGTTAGTTTTAACTGGAATGACGTATCAGTCACAAATTGGTATGTGAATTTGTAATTAGGAGGTGCAAGCAGTAGTGGCCAGGGATAATATCACTCACATGTGTAAAGGTTCAGTGGATTCGCTGGACCACCGCAAGCGATGGTAGTTAAGCCACGCCAGGGAACGGAGTCTAAGTAGCCCCCGGTTTTCACCAGAGCCCGCCGCAAAGCGGGATGGACTTGCTGCGGCGTGAGGCTACCAGGTCGTTACCCCTGACGTGACTTGCTTGCGGTGGCGGCCGGGGTACTGCGTGGTACAAAATCGTAGTCCAAAGGCGTAGTTGGGGACAGGCAGAAGGTCAGGGCAGGTGGCAGAGGTTCGTGGTCGGAGACAGGCAGGCGGTCAGGGCAGGCGGCAAACAGGCAAGGTCAGAAAACGTAGCGGAACGGACTAGTACACGGGTCATCAATACGGACTCTAAACACACTCCAAACTCACTGTATGTAACCCAAACACAATAAAAAAGGGAGCGGCTCTAGCGAACTCTGAGTCTAGGGAATTATAGGAGAATTCCGCCCAGGGGAGAAGGTCAGACCAGTTATCCTGATGGGCAGACACAAAATGTCGCAGGTAAGTGCCTAAGACTTGGTTGACCCTCTCCACCTGCCCGTTGGTTTGAGGGTGGTACGCAGACGAGAAGTCCAGCTGAATGCATAACTGAGCACACAGAGCCCGCCAGAATTTAGATACAAACTGGACTCCCCTATCAGAAATGATATGCAACGGGAGCCCGTATAACCGAAAGATGTGGCGGAAGAAGAGCTGGGCCAGCTGGGGTGTCGAGGTAATCCGGGCAGGGGAACAAAGTGCACCATTTTAGAAAATCTGTCAACCACCAACCAGATGACCGTGTTTCCGGATGGGGCCCGGTAGGTCGTAAAAAAATCCATGCAATATGGGACCACGGTTTCTAAAGCACCGGGAGGGGGCTGAAGTCCCCGGGGTCTGGGCGGGGAAACTTTGTTAGGGCCCATAGGGGTACAGGCCAAGCGAATTTTTAAAGTCCTGATGAGAGTGGGCCCCGTATTATGGAGATCAGTTTAAGGATTTGTGAACCCCAGGATGCCCGCTTTTCGAGGAGGAATGCCCCCCATTTAAGAATCCGGGGCGCAGCGAGGAGGCGTAGGTCTTTCCGGGGTAAGTGTTGAAGGTCCCGGAGCTCCCGGGGAAAGCCATTCCGGGGGGAAAATGTGCTGCAGGGGTGGCCCCAAGCCCCCCGTGCCCGAGGATTGGGAGAGGCTCCGCCCTGACTTTTTTATAGCGGTCGGAAGTGTAGGGGGAAAGTTAAAAGGGGGGGAAGAGGGACCACTGGCTTGACGGGATTCAGTCGCTGAGCGCTTGGAGTATAAAAGTTTTGTGGTCAGCGAAAAATCTCTATGGGATGGGGAGCCCCCCAGAAGTGAGCCATTCTTTAAGGAAAAATTTATAGCAGTAGTTCCCGATCACCGATAGTGTAATTTCGTTGGGCAGGAGTAAGGTTTTGGAGAAGAACCACAGGTCCGCAATCCCCCAGAGGAGGTCTTTGAAAAAGAACAGCGCGGCCCCCAAATGAGGAGGCATCGACCTCAAAGTAAAGGGCGCTGTGGTCCGGACGAGAGAGAGAGGAGCAGAACGAATGCAGTTTTAGACGTTAAAGGCTTCTTGGGCTTCGGGAGCCATGATTTGGGGTTGGCACCCTTTTGGTGGGGCTCCAGTGGACCCCCAGGAGGAGAACTGGGGGGATAAATTGCTGTTTTTAATTGGCAAACTAAAAAGCGCTGGATGGCCGGGGGCCCACCGGCGGGGACTGCAAGAACGTGAGAGCTTGGAGGGGTCCATCTGAAGACTTGTCCAAAACAAGTACCCTAGGAAGGGGGGGAGGTGCCTCGAACTGGGACTTCTCCCGCTTGGGTAAAGTTGGTGGTTGGAGACCTTGGCCCCTGGCGGAGTGGGGCGGGAGTCTTGGGTTTGGAGAAAAGGGTTAAAATGTCATCTAAATAGACTAGACGCAGACGTCAGGAGGTCAGGAAAGATTCATTGACAAAGTTTGGGAAGACAGCCGGGGTTGCGGACCAAATGGCTGACGAGATTTCGAAGTGGCCATAAGGGTTTTAAAGGCTGTTTTTTTTTCGTCGCCTTCCCGGTTTCGAATAGGTTGTGCCCGCGAAGACCAATTTATAAAAATTGTTTGCCCCAGTAGGGGGTCAAATGCTTTAGATCAAAGGAGGGGGTATCGTTTCTTTATGGTTTCTTATTTGGCCCGATAATCGAAAAGGGTGGAGGGTTCCATCTTTCTTTCGCAAAGAGAACCCGGCTCCCGCGGGCGAGGCGACTTGGTTTAAAGCCTTTTCGGAGATTCTCTTGAATATTTTCGGGACATCGCCTTTGTTTGGAAATGAAAGGGGGGGTAAAACTCTCCTAGGGAGGAGTGTCGGGTTGAGGTCAATAGGAATCGAAGGGCCGGCGGGGGCAGATTTTCGGTTTTTCCCCGGGAAAAAAGATCGGCAAACCCTGGTAAGGAGCGGGAGCTGGAGAGATTTCGTAGGCCTTGCGGGCGCCGTGGGCAGGGGGGAGGGGCCGACGGATCGAGGTGAATGCCGGGCCCCAAACGAAGAATCTCCCCTGTGTTCCAGTTAGGTCGGAGCATGTTCTTGAAACCGGGGAAAGGGCCCCGAAGGATCTCGAAGGGAACGAGGCAGCCGAGAAGTTTCACTGTTTCCTAGTGTAGCGGCCTATCTGCGGTGAGAGGCGCAGTGCAGAAACGAAAGGCATCCTTGAGGCAATTCGCATGCAGAGGGACAAAATGGGTTTCTGCAGAGGGTCACCCCAAGCCCAACTGGGACAGAGCACTGGTGATAAAAGGCCCGAGACCCCCAGTCCCGGAAGGCGGTGCCGAAAGGGTTTTGTCCCGCGAAATTCCCCAAATTCAGGAAATGGTTAGCGGGGAGAGGCACACTGCCCTAGGGATGATTTTCCTGCGGCCCCGGTGGAGATTTCCCCGGGTGCCCGGACAGTCCCCAATGAAAATGGGCCCGAAACTGCCACATAGAAAAAATAATGCCTCCGCGGCTGGGAGCGTTGTCTGGGTGAGGAGCCCTTTCAAACCCGATGGTTCGTCCTAATGACCCTTGGTGGGGCGTGGGGGCGTTGAAAGACAGGAGCTAAAACGAGGTAGCCGGCGTGGCGAATAGGCTACGGGAGGCGGATCTTGTTGCTCTCCGCAAAGCGATTTTCGATCCGGGTGGCCAACCGAATCAATTGTCCAGGAGGATGGCAGATCCCCAGCCGCGAGCTATCTTTAACGCGTTCCGAGAGGCCTTGCCAGAAGTCGCCCCCAAAGTTTATTTTTCCAGTCCAGTTTGAGGTGGAGTGCGGAAATGCACCCGGTATGCCCTACCTTGAGTCACCCTGACGGAGACGAAGCAGAGCTGCAGCGGGAGGAGGTACTACCGGTTCCCCGAAGAAGAAAGGAACCCCGGAGGAAAAGGCTTGAAATTAGCCTTCAGGGATCTCCTCGTCCCCTAACGGGGTGGCCCCAGGCCAGGCTTCGCCCTTGGAGGCTATTTAAAAAAGGCCACTTTAGCCCCCCCCAGTAGGGAATTGATGTCCCAACATCTCGTGTGGTTGGAGCATTGATGAGAAGCCCTGCATTCTTGGGATCCCCCCATGCGAGGGGGAGGGCAGAGCAGAGAAGGTCCCGGTGCAGGAGCAGGTAGCGCCATGGTGCAGGGTGATGGGGTGGCGGGAAGCAGCCGCCGCAGGGGTGGTAGACGAGCCCCAAGGTTCTGCATCTGGGGAGTGGTAAATATGCTGGCTCTGCTGGGCGAAGCCATTAAAAAGTCCCCGGGGTTCGGGCAGAGGACCTGGGGTAATCCATGGCAGTTGTTTGTAAGGGTTCGGTGGATTCGCTGGACCACCGCAAGCGATGGTAGTTAAGCCACGCCAGGGAATGGAGTCTAAGTAGCCCCCGGTTTTCACCAGAGCCCGCCGCAAAGCGGGATGGACTTGCTGCGGCGTGAGGCTACCAGGTCGTTACCCCTGACGTGACTTGCTTGCGGTGGCGGCCGGGGTACTGTGTGGTACAAAATCATAATCCAAAGGCGTAGTCGTGGACAGGCAGAAGGTCAGGGCAGGCGGCAGAGGTTCATGGTCAGAGACAGGCAGACGGTCAGGGCAGGCGGCAAACAGGCAAGGTCAGGAAACGTAGCGGAACGGACTGGTACATGGGTAATCAATACACACAAAACACACTCCAAACTCACTGAACGCACACCAACAATCTGGCAGTGAGTGCTGGGGGCGTATACCTTATATAGGACCAGCGCCCGGCAATAGGCCAATTACCGGGACACTGGCCCTTTAAATCTAGACCAGCCGTCGCGCGCACGCTAGGGGGCGGGCGCGCGCACGGCGGCCGGGACGGACAGGAGCGGCGTGCACCGGAGCGCGGCCAGGTAAGAGAACGGGGGGTGGATGCAGGTGACCGCGATGCCCATGCTGGACCCGCAGCCGGCAGGGGAACGGCTGCGGGGGCAGCGGCGCCCGCGGCCGCCGTGACAACATGACATATGATGGTGGGCAAGACAATATTTCTAATGTGGACCAAGGTCCTGCTTTCTCTAAAGGAGCTTTATCGTTGTCCCCGTGTACCCTCTCTCCTCAGGGAATCCCCGCTACGGAGTGGAGCACCTGGTGATGCTGCAGACAGTTAGTTGTATGTTGAAAGGTGCATCAGCCACACAATGACAGGCGGGCCAGTAGTTAAGGGGTGTCAGGAAGGGAGCTTAGGAGCAGATCTTCAGGGGGAGAAATCAATGTCGGATGATAGTCGGGTCATCCAAGGATTGAAGTTGAGGATCACCGACAACATCACCCCTCAGCGCAGATGTCTCCTTTCTCTCCGGCTGCAGAGCAGACACGGGGCCTCGACGAGGAGGAAGGACAGCAGCAGAAGCCGTGCCGATCAAAATGGCGCCAGGTGTTCAGCGATTGCCCGCCAAAAAAGTCCACTCCATGGATCCTTGACAGGAAAGGAATTTCTCCCTTTGCAATCTGTATCTTCTTGTCCAGCAACACTTAGTACAGCACATTCATCCGGAGATATGCGAGAGGGAATTGCTGCTTGCTGTCGTGTTTCGAAGAGCACATTAACAGCTGGTTGGTTCCCCCTATTACAGCCGCAGAGCTAGATCCAGTCACTTGGTGGGTCAGGACAGCACCCGGTACTCGGTCAGCCTCCTCACTTGTTCCCTTCTTTTCCACAGGGCACTCGGGAGCCCATGTCCCCCAGCAGGAGACATCGCAGAGTCTCTTCAGTGTTGAAGCATGGATTGGATCCCTGTTATCCGTATTCCTGCAGCCGCAGGGTCTGCGCTGGCAGAGGGGCTGGTTAAAATGGTGCCGGAGCAATCGTGAAAGCCCGCCAAAAGTCCCACGCTAGCAGAATAGTATAGATTAAGATTTCTTCTGCTAGTTACAGTCCACACTAGAAGCGGGGGGGACACGGGAGAAAACCCCTAGTTACTGGAAGTCTTCTGAGCGCCTAGAGATCCTTTTCCTGGGGATTCGCCCCAAGCAGCCCGGAGGCCACAACGGCCGGGGGTAGTCCTGTAGCGGGCTCCCAGATGCGGGATGGAAAAGTCACTGTAACTCTCAAAACGATATAAGGAAGCAAGGGAACACCTTTTACAGTGTTGTAGCTTCAAAAGAGGCTCCGAGAGGTGCTTTAAGTTCACGGATGGCACTGGCATTGTTGAATTTCAGCAGAAGCCCATGTGAGACACGTCTGACTCCTTCAGCGTCCGGGCCACGCTCCCTACCTTATATTTTAAAAGTGTGTTGTATGCGCCCACCAGGTTGGGTGGCACGCTAGCCATCATTGTTGCGCCTGATGGGAATTATGCTACAATTAAGGTAATGTAGTTGAGTGATAAGCTAACCAGAGTTTTAGATAATGTTGTGTGCCCCTGATTGGGTAATGTGCTAACTTTGAATGACTGTATATGTCTATTAGTAAAGATGTTATGTAGAAAAAATGTGAAAGGTGCATATAAAAAGTTATAAGTGTAGAAAATGTGTGATTTGTTTTATTTTATTAGCATTTTAACATAACTATGTGTATGTTTCTGTATCTACTTGAAATGTAAAGTCCAAAATTTTGGGGGGGATACGGCACCTCCAAAATATAAACAAAACAATCAAGGTGTTCAAGCTTAGAAGTAAAGATCTCAATCCTCCATAGTACAAAAGCAAAAAAAAAAAAAGCAGCAGCACCACCAAAAAAAAAAAAAAATATATAATTTAATAACCCAAGTCAGTACATGCCATGTTTCAGCTCCTCCATGGAGCCATGTTTTGTATGTATATTTTTTGCACCATCACTTTGTACATATTCTCTATGAAATGTATATCTTATTATGTACAACTATTATGCACTAGCCTGACCCAATACCCCCAAATGGTTTTAGGAAAAGCTAGATCATGTGGGAGTTACAACAAGATCAATGTTTAACTAAAGTCTGGAAGGCTCTTAAGGGAGTGGAAAAGTAAGATTACTGCTCCTCTACTGCATGGCTGTGTGGCTTGGACAGATTGAATGATTATTTGAGAGTTGTCTTCTTTTAGTGTTTTACACCTTGCCTGAGAAGTAGAGCATTGTTTTAAGCCCGTTAACCATACGTCTCCCGTCTGATTCTACTGCATCAACATCATGGACACCTCACAACAACATTACAGGCAGTTAGAGGACTAAAACCACTAGATTATGTCCCGGGGGGATACATCATCATCTGCAGAACCCGCTACCACTGCAGTGAAGCCAGGGAAAGCACGCAAGGGGGGAGAAGGGGTGAGTGATGCCATCATGACATAAACTACTTCTCCCATCGTATTCTCTTCTCCCTATGGTGCACTGCACTGTTACTTGGGCTGAATATAATTCTTGAAGCATTTGAAGCCCTTAAGAAGATTGCTGCATGTTTCCTAGATATAAAAAGAAATAAATTATCTAAGTTAAAGGGTTTAAACTGCACTTAAGTATGGGTTATTCCATTTTTTTTTAAATGTTTCAAATCTACTTTCATTATGTTATCACTGATGTCTAGAACCAGAAAAGCTAAGGTTTGTTAGTTAAATAAGGGAAGTGATGTGGATTTCAAGAAACCCCCATGACAAGCGTTGATGTGAAATTGTAAGTAAAGAGGATTTGCAGAGCCATTTACATTTTTAAAAGAGTATTTGCTTATGGAGTTTGAATTTAAAGTAATTCCACTTTGATAATCTCTGATCGGAAAAAATTGAGCTTAGCCCCTTCTACAGTCTTACTTTCCTGGGCAATAGGCTATCCATTTGACTGGCGCGTTTGCAATGTGTGATCTGTGTCCCTGATGTGGCATGTGGGTGTGAAATGTAGTTTACTAGCACTATATGATTATAAGAGGTACCTGGACAGGGAAGCTGATGAGTCACTAACCTGGTTTAAAACCTCCTCAATCCTTAAGTAACATAAGGTATAAGCCTGTAGATGGGAATTATAAAGAAAATGAGCAATTGCCAATGTAATGTCGACCTTCTGGTATTTAAATATATTGCTTGTTGATTCTCTCTAAATGTTACAACCTATTTCTTTGTAGCCAAAAACTCTGTCTACAGATATAAAATATTAAAAATCACTTAAAGTGGATTTGTGAAGACCTAATTAAATAAGGAGATTGGATGCACACCAATGTCTCTGAGAAGGCTGATGGAATAGATACAGTCATGTACTTTAATTATGTGCTTTATGTATAATTTCCTTGGTGTCCATGTATGTCAAGACTTTTAGACAAAGTGCCAGAAAATCCTACTTTCATCCATTGTGAGACCTGGTCATTTTGACTTCCATATCTGGAAATTGTTCAAGTCCATTTATTTATCTACAGAAACAAATTATATAGAAAAGCTAAATGAAATGTTCAACTGATAGACAAATATGGATCTTGGATGTGGTCATGTAGAGGTTACTGTCGATCTGTTGCCAGGTCTCTTGGAGATTTTCTCCTCATTTTCATTCGGGAAATACATAATAAGTTCTTATTAACAACCTACAAATTAAATATGAGCCATTGTACAGATTAGTCTCAGGAGCTTATACTTTACCCTAATAAAAGGTCTCCAAATGTTAAGTCCATAAGAAAGGAAACATTGATGACACCATTCACCGTGTGGCTGTATCTCCGGAGCCTAGAAATACATGAAGAATTGTTTTCTCCTCTACTAGGACTAAAGAATTTATTTTTGTTTTATCAAATAGACCTTCATCTCTTCTGACCCTGTATCAGGCTGGGATCCTACGAATTACATATTTTCTACATATTTATAACATTAGTTTTATTATCTTACACCACTGTGCAGTATCAGGCAGGCTTTCGTATATCAGTTATATATTTGTCAAGGAATGTTTTCTCTCAACTCCAAAGTCAATGACAATAAACTACTCCTCATCGTTCACTATTCTTCATGAAACTAAACCATTTGCAGTATTGACACAGATATAGAGATAATCAAATACAGTTACGATAAGTAATGGCAACATAGCTACTTCATTTCAAGTAATCGTTAATTCCCTTCAATTGCCCCTTTACAGGTTAAGGCTCTTGATTTTCTCTCCATTCTTGAAATTGAAGCTCTGATTGTTCAGTTTGGCTTCTGTGTGTAGACAAAAGCCCCACAGGTGTCGATGTACTGAGAGATAATAAAGCCACCAGGTAAAATTGTAATTCATTTTACCATCACATTTTTCTAGACGGATATACAGATGGTTTTGCAGGTAATTTTGTAGTAACCTTCTGAAATGCCTTTCCTCCTGCTTCCTACTTTTGGCCATATCCTGACTCCATAGTATTATCTCTAAACCCAAAAAAAGTCTTTGTTGCCATAACATATTTCCAAATGCCTCTGATTTCAAACAGTCATAAAAAGTTGTTTTTTGTGTGCTATGTTCTATCAGATGACTTGTTATGGACATCTAGAACCTCTACAAAGATAAAAAATATTGGTCTACGTACAGAGGCACCATAAAGTACTAGCATAAAAGCTCTAGTTACATAACTCTTTTCTACCAATTTCCCTCAGCTCCCAAGTTTATTTCTAACTAGGTTAAATGTTTTTTAGGATTTTGCTTGAAGATTACAGGATTTTACAAAGTTCTTACACAAAGAGGTTCTCTCACCACCAATTAAGACTCTCAGATTTGTAAATTAAACATTTTTTAGTTATATTGGGAAGTAATATAATGTATACATGTAAACCTCTAGTTATATATGGGGAAATAATATAGTGTATACATACAAACCTCTGGTTATATATAGGGAAATAATATAGTGTATACATAATAAGCTCTACTTATTTGTAGGGAAATAACATAGTGTACGCCTAAAAACCATGTATAATCCATTACCAAGTATCCATATCCTCATGGTGGGTAGACTAAAATTGTGTCTGAACTTTGTTAAGGAAATATCAGTTACATAACCCAGACTTTCAGTTCTCCAGTGCAGGTTGCCAGATTCATGAAAGACCCATAGCAGTAAATCCAAGTTATTGACCAATTTAATTCAATTTGCTTTTACAGTTTACAAATAAAATGCTTTCTTTAACCAACAGATTTCAAAAAGAGATATTAAGAAAAGACTCAATGCTGTAGGAAACAAAAAAGTCATTTGTAATCATTTTTATTGCTCATAGACAATAGAACATTTATAAAGCAAAATTAAATATAATTAAATAGGAAACAATGATATTCACCTATTTGGTAAACATAACATGTCTTACGACTTTGTTCACATAAGTTTTATGATTTTCATCTTTAATGGGACACATGATGGATTTTATGGCTCATACATCTAGGTAAGGCTCATATGGCCACACAAAGGTTGGATTTTCATGGATGATGAACACTTATAGTATCTGATGGACCTTCAATGCAAACGTTACAGTTCTGTACTGATAAGTCAATAATAAAGAACAGCTCACCTCCTCCAGAGTACTGCAACGTACTGGTATGCACCTGTACCTTTCATGCACCTTGTGCATTCTGTACTGACAAGTTCCAGGGTTAGAGGATATCGGGTAACATCAGAGACAAGTGTTGTCCACAGGTTGTATATTGATAGCTCTACCAACCTGTTGTATCTGTTTTATGAATTTATCTTTTTCTGCTGCAGCATAAACATTGGGAGTTTAAATATTAGACTAAATTAAATTAAAATCAAATTATTACTGCTGATTTTATAATATTTCATCTGAAGACTGATGTAATTGTGAGACTTTACCCACAGGAAAATCTTCATGAGGTTTTGATTTATTTTTTTCCTAGAATAGTTTTGGATATGTTTATTCTAGAACAGATAACATTTACTTACTCTAAATTTTCCAACCACTTTTTCTGTAACTTTGTTCAAAATATCTACAATACTATTCTGTCAGTAATTTTATTTTTTTCTGGCGTTGTTTTTTCTCATCTTCCCTCAACTAATCTTTGATAACAATCCCTCATTCTTGTTTTTTGTTGAAGAAACTTTCCTACTAAACCTTATTTACAGATTTAATGTATGAAAAGTTTCCATTATGTCTCCCATTTTCTTTCTTCCCTCCTACAACATATAAAAGTTTGCATCATGCTCTTCCTTCCCCTTCTATCTTCATCTAACATATGTAAAGGTTTTCATTATGTCTCTACTTTTCCTTCTTCCTTCCTGTAACATATTTAAAGGTTTCCATCCTTTCCTCCTTTGCCTTTTTCCCTTTTTAAAAACATGTAAAGGTTTCTGTCCTGTCCTTACTTTCCGTTTTCCCTCCTATAACATATGTAAAGATTTACATCATGTCTCCCTTTCTCTCCTTCCTTCCTGTAATATATGCAAAGGTTTTCATCACACTCCTCCTTTGCCGTATATCATCCTGTAACATATATGAAGGATTCCATAATGCCCCTTTCCCCTATCCCCTCCTGTAACATATGTAAAGGGTTTCATTAATTCCCCTTTTCCCTTCTTCTCTATTATTATTATTATTATTATTATTATTATTATTATTATTATTATTTATTTTTGAGTGCTCGAGGGGGGTTACAAACATAACATATGTCAAACATGTACAAAGGTAACAATAAATAACTAAAAATTGATACATGTCACAAGCGGCCCCGCAGCCTGCATGTCGGGCTGCGGGTGCACCCGTACTCCCACTGCCCATTCGGAATGGACAAGTGGCACCGCGGTCCGCATGTCAGGCTGCAGACGCACTAGTACTCCCTTCTGCCGGAGGGAGGTGGGGATGAGTGGCATCATGGTCCACATTTCAGGCTGTGGGCGCACTCATACTCCCTCTGCCCATTCAGTGGTGGGTATGAGTGACGCCGTGCTCCGCATGTCAGGCTGCGGATGCACTCGTACCTCAAGCACGTACTCACCCTGTGGTGCTCCTGTTCATTGTGTTCCACTGCCAGTGCTTGCGGTCCCACTCCTTAGGGTGTGCGCACGCCGGCTCACTGTGATTTAAAGGGACAGCGTGACGGTAATTGGTTAATTGTCGGGTTCTGACTCTATATATCTGAGACACTCCCACTACTTGCACCTTGTACCTTAAAGAAAGTGTTCCTGAGTGCGTTCTTGTCGTGTTGTGTTCCTGATCCATTGCTACATTTCCTGACTATGAACCATTGGCGCCTGCCCTGACTTTCCTGCCTGCTCCCGACTACTAGTTTGCTTCACGATTCGGTACCTCACTGCACCTTGGCTGCCATTGCAAGAAAGTCACATCAGGGTTAGTGACCTGGTAGGACTCCCGCCGCAGCAATCTCATCATGCCTTGCAGTGAGCTCTGGTGAACACCAGGACCTACTTAGATTCTGCCCCCCTGGTGTGGCTGCTTGCAGTGGTCCAGAGGAACCACTACTTCTGCCATCACACTACAGAGGGAGAGAGGGTCCTGTCCATGAGGGCTTACAGTCTACAAGGAAGTTAGGAAAGAGACAGAAGGTCAGTGGGGTTATTGTGGGTTATAGGCTCCTGAAGAGATGAGTTTTCAGGTTGCTTTTGAGGCTAGTGAAAGTGGAGGAGAGCCTGATGTGTTGGGGCAGTGAGTTCCAGAGTGTGGGGGAAGCACGGAAGAAGTCTTAGAGACAGTTATGTAAAGAGCAGATAAGAGGAGAGCAGAGAAGTAAGTCCTGTGAGGAGCAGAGATTGCATGAGGGGAGGTATCATGAGATTAAGGAAGAGGTGTATGGAGGGGAGAGGTTATGCAGAGACTTGTAGGTCAGGGTTACTACAGGGGACATTTATATTTATAATAATGGACTACAGGGGGAATGTATATTTATAATAATGGACTACGGGGGGCATGTATTCTTATAATAATGAACTACAGGGGGCATGTACATTTATAATAAGGTACAGAGGGCATATGTTTATAATAATGAAATACAGGGGGCATATGTTTATGATAATAAGGTACAGGGGGCATATATATTAATAACAATTACCTATAAGGGGCATATATTTGTAATTATTATCTATAGGGGGCATACACTCAACTGCAGAAGGCATATACCTACCTAATGGGGACATAAATTTCCCTACAGGGGGCATATACACAGCTACAGGAGAACTATACCTACAGGGGTGCTATATCTACCTTCAGGGAGCTTATATACCTAAAGGGGACATAAATTTCCCTACAGGGGGCATATACACAGCTACAGGAGAACTATACCTACAGGGGTGCTATATCTACCTTCAGGGAGCTTATATACCTAAAGGGGACATAAATTTACCTACAGGGGGCATATACACAGCTACAGGAGAACTATATCTACCTACAGGGGTGCTATATTTACCTTCAGAGAGCGGGGTACATACTATGGACCTATATTTCTATTTATTGGGGAAGCCTATTCAACTACCTATCTACTTAATAGGGGACCTAGATACCTACCCATTGGGGGACCTATAAGTTTACCTACCTAATGGAGTGCTATATATCTACCTAATTGAGGACTACCTACCTAAAATGGATTTTTTTCTATCTGCCTACCTAGTTTGGGGGTGTACTTACATACTATTTTGGAGGATTTAACTACCTCTTATATGGGAGTACAAAACAAGACTAAAACGGTGCACAAATGGGAGCCCCATAGCCGTTTGGGGGCACTTTTACTGGTAGAGGCACAAAGGGATCATTATTACCGTTAGAGGTGCTATAGATGGGGAGTTTGTAAAGCAATAGGAATTGGAAGGGAAGTGCTGGAAAAGTGAGGAGTCTAAGATGTTTGTTTTGTTAATTCTACAGTGAAGTTGTGTCCGGGATAAGATGTGATGGAGGTCTGGGACAGATGGAGAAGAAGAAGGGAAAGAGGACAAATCATCAAAGAGAACAACTCTTCAGAGACGTCTCCTGTAAGTTCCCCTGTATGTAACATTACCGAGATATCGCTTTATATGTCTGCAAGCACTTGTGCACAAGAGCTCATTCCTCGGTTAGCTCTGTGCCCCTGTAATATTAAATGGTAAGAAGAATATTATTTCTATTCTTAAGTAAGTAAATAGTTGAGGGTACCTTGGTTTTGTAGTAGTGATTTTTTTTTTAGTAAGTAATATTTGTCTGGTTATAATTGGCGTATTAGGTGTATTTCTTGGTTACTGGTTATTTAACAACTAAGGATTTACACTGTCATATGTAAGTGAGCAGCGATTATTGAAAAAGACAAATTCGTCAAGATGGCTGAATTGCATTGAAGAATTGACTGCTGAGGTGATGGAGAGGGATCTATGATGAAAATGCAGAAAATGTAGTAAACAGTGAACATACATTTTTTTCTCTGTAAATACAACACCAGTTCTCAAAGTGGTGTGAAAAGCTTTGTGTGACCCAACACATACAGAGTAAAAAGTAATAACCAAAGGGCCCGGCCCCGGAAGAATTGAGGACCCTTGCAATGGCCCCAGTGTATCCAGGCTATTATTTTAAAGTTAAGTTTCTTATGTCTTTTCAGAAAAGTTTTGTGCCTGATGTCCTCCACCATTATTGTAGACCATCTTTGGACGTATAATTCCGTTAAACATTTTTCCAGCAAAGCAAAATCATTTTCCATTTACAGACAATTCCAGGAGTATTAACCATACTTTACACTTTTGTGTCTTTAGCAAACCTACAAACTCATAAAAACACCTTGTGGTCAGCAATTGTAACTAGTCTATGTTCAGATCACAGACCATCAACTACAACACTCTGATATCTCTCCTTTAACAACTGTAAAGTCACAGCACAATCCAAGGACTTGAGTCTAATCTTCGATAATTTATCTATGATTTCATTATGTGGAACTGTATCAAACGCTTTTCTTAAATCCAGAAAAAGGTTGAATTTATAAACTAAAAATTGCTTGTATATAACATGGATTATGGAAACCAGACCTTGCTAAAGGAGATGATCCTGATCGGGGTGTCTCAGGACCTGCACATATGTATTTTACTCTTTATCACCATTTCCATTTGATGTATATTTGACCACATCCTAGGGAACAGTTTTCTGATCTTCATCATTATCGTCAGTCCTAAGTTGCACACTCCCATGTATTATTTCCTCTGTAATTTGTCATTTCTTGATTTGTCCTTCACTTCCTGCACTATACCAAAACTGTTGTTTGATATGTTTTCTAATACAAGAAAAATTTCGGTAACTGGATGTTTGATACAAACAAACCTTGGACTTTTTCTAGGTCAAACTGAATGTATATTACTGGCGACTAATGACTAGTGAACCGTATGTTCTAGCTCGTCCCCTTATACTTTAACACCCAGCTATTATGGAGAGCTGGAGGGTCTGTAGATACATCACAGTCATTATGTGGGGAGGAACCTTAACCTTATCTAATATCCCGACCATGATAAAGCCTCTTGTGTTCTGTAAAGGAAACCAACTGAACCATTTTACCTGTGAGATTCTAGCAGTTCTTGAGTTGGCGTGTGGAGATCTCACCATCGTCAAGTTCTTCATGTTCATTCTGACTTTTTTTATTCTCATATTACCTCTTGCATTTATTGTGGGGACTTATATTTGCATCGTTGTCTCACTGTTAGACAATCTGGGACATTTCAGTATTCAGGTAAAACGAAAGCTTTCTCCACGCTGTTGCTCTCATCCACACTTGGGTGTGTGATTCATGTTTTTATGGACAAGTACGACCCATGTACTTGGGACAAGCAAATATTTTTACTTCATGAACCTGAAATATTTTTCTGCATGTTATGGAATTATTACTCCTGTGCTAAATCCTTTGATTTACAGCCTGAGGAATAATGACGTCAAAGAAGCTTTTATGAAAATAAGGAATAAACATTCTGAAATGTGACCATTGGACATTGACATTGAGATGTCAAACGTGGTTATGATTATTCGAAAATGTTCTATGTCTTGTATGGGAGGTAGTGCTCTCTCACCTTCTTCATCGGATACTAGCTGTGTCCATGAAATATAGCAAGTTTTGCTGAATAACATATGGGAAAATTATCTGATATTGATCTGTGGGCGTCCACTAAGTCCACAGGAAGAAGGTTTCACCATTATTATAAATGGGGATTTTTTACTTTTAGAGCAGAGAAAATATGGAGTTCACATGCAACAAGAGATTGTGATGGGGGGGAGTCATTCAGCAAGATCAAGAAGAACTTAGCTTCCTTTATAAAAAAATATAAACATTATCAGATATAAATAACTGAAAATTCTGGAGATGGCCATTGATACATGCATTTTTTACGTGAATTTGTTTTAGTAGTTTTGGAAGATGAGAGTTTTTCCCTAAGAATGGAGACAAAACTTCCATCAGTCTCATTTAGGGTTTTGCTCAACAAATGTAGGGTTGAAAGAGTTGCACTTAGTTGGAACCTTGTTGTCCTTTTAGCAACCTACCAATTTATGCAACTTTGTAACTTTGTAACTATGATATGATAGAGAAATACTGTATATTGAAAGAACTATTTTTGGCTCTATATGTGCTTATTATTGAGAACTCCATTCAAAATTACTTTGCAGAGAGAATTGACCAGTTTACGGATATAGCTATAGAGTGTAGCGTAACTGTGATATTATAGCTTTGTTTTATCTGATCTTATTTCAAAACAATAATCACTAAAAAACAGTGAGAAAGCTGAGATAACATTCTGTGCCATGATATCGTGGTGTGTCACCTATCAGATTAAAAACATTAAAAAGGAAAATTGACCAAGTTTTCCATTTGGAACAAAAAACCAGCATTGAAAAAACAACTAAATAGGAAATTCTTTCTTACCAAATTCCCATATAAACTGAATGTAGAACTCTTATTTACTACAATCATTTATAGGTTTCATCATAAGATGGGCGAATTGATTCTAACAAGGTGGAATTCTTTAAAAATTTCAGGAAAATTTTTGGGTTTCAAAACAATTAAAGTTTGGGGGACTTCGGGTGAACAAAGTGTGTTTTTGATTGTAAAAGGCTGCGAGACCATGGGGGTTTTTGGGGCAAAGAATCTGGGGAAAGAAAGGGTAGCCTGCATGACATGTCAGAGATGAAGCCAACAGAGACCGGCGGGTTTCTGTGACGTCAATGCAAAATAGAAGTCCGGGCGTGATGTGGGAGCTCCATAGCTTCACGTAAGTTAGGGAAGGTGCTACCGCAGCTGCTTAGATAGTGATCTAAAGAATCATTTTTATACGCGATTTTTTTGGGGTTTTCATCTGTCTCAGAGACTGCTTCTCTTAAGTTTTTTTCTGATTTTTTCGGGGATTGGACTTAGTCCGGGGCCCGTGGCTGCATTAGCTTTTTAAAGCTTCTTTCCCCAGCACATTGAATATCCAAGGGTTTTAAGCCTGTTGTATTCATTTAAAAAAACAGCGTATAAAAATACAAATAATCCAGGGGTTTTAAATTTAAACGTTGTTTTGCTTGTGGGTGACTAAAAAAACCCTCCTTTTTTTACCGCCAAAAAATACATTTTTCCGTGCATAATTCCAAGCGAAGGTTAATTACAAATTTTTTCTCTTGTTGTGTAGCATAAAAAAACACACAATTGCAACACGCTACAAAGCTGTAGTTTGTAGTTGCTCAATTTTTTTGGTGCAATTTACATCCAGGGGTTAATTAAGCATTGTTTTGCTGTTTGTGGTGACTAAAATAAACCTTTCTTCACCGGCAAAAAATAAATTTTTCCTGTAGCATAATTCACAAGCGAAGGTTAATTACAATTTTTTCTCTTGTTGTGTGGCGTAGAAAACATGCAATTGTAACACGGTACAAAGCTGGTAGTTTGTGGTTGCTCAATTGTTTGGCTCAATTTACATCCGGGGTTAAATAGTATTTTTCTGCAGTTGTACTCAGTAAAAGAAACTTTCTTTTTCACCGCCACAGAAGAAATTTTGTAGATAATTCATATCCGAAGGTTAATTAAGCCTGTTTGTGCTTTTACATTCAGTAAAATAAACAGGGTTTTTAAACGGCACATACAAGTCAATTTTTCCTGCCCATTTGTGGAGCGCAATTTATATCCAAGGGTTTTCCCAAGCATCTTAGTGGGTTCATTTAGAGTCAAATACAGGGTGTGTATTTATCATATACAGATATTTTTCATTTAAACAGTGTCTGTTTCATTTTAGAACAAACAGTATGTCAGACAGAGAGGTGGCAGGCTCTTCACCTGCGTGTGGCAGAGTGGCACAAACAATTCCAGGCCCCCGGTCGCAGCACAGCAAGGGGACGTCGCATTAGGGACACTCGGTAGGCCAAAACTGCGCTGTCATCTAGCAGCCGTTTTGTTGTTCAGCAACCCAATGGTTCTTGATTGGTTGACTAGGTCATCCACTTCCTCCCAGTGACATCTGACAAACCCCAGCCAAGAGTCGGTGGGAACGTCGACACAAAACCCCTTAGTTGGCATGGCCCGGGAGCGGGTCAGCGGCCCTCACCTGTCCTCAACCAGCCACTGTCCCATCCGGTTCCCTCAGCCAGAGATCTACTATAGTCAGCAGCTACTTGGCAGCGAAGAAATGGTGCCAATATCGCCTGCTTCTTGCAGTAGGCGGCAAAGTATAGATGTTGAGTGTGGCATGGGAGGTCATGTTGTGAGGGGTCAGCCTCTGCATACCAAGACCGGTGATAAGGACAGCAGTGACGATGAAACACAAATAGATGATGATGTAGCCGACCGCACTTGGGAGCCGGGTGAGGTAAGGGCTTCATCATCGTCAGGAGAAGAGGGCGTTAGCTTGCGCATCAGGCAGCGGCGCAGCCAGCAAGTGGGTTGTGTAGCCGTGAGTCAGCAGGATAGCAGCAGTGTGAGGTCGGGAGCCAAGCGGCCACAGGGTAAAAAACCCGCTTCGCAGGTCCAAGAAAGTAGCGGCACAGGGGTTCAGCGAGGCAGCGGCGGCAGTAGTCACTCATTGCGGAGCGCTGGCGGTAAAATCCGATACTCGGTGGTGTGCAAGTTCTTTGCTAAGACACCGGAGGAGCCGAATATGGGTATATGTAGAATCTGTAGGCAGAAAGTGAAGCGTGGCCAGGGAGCTAACGTTGGCACCACGGCCCTGGTTCAACACATGCAGCGTCACCATCCGGTGGCCTGGGAGAAACGTGGCTCAGATGTGGTGGTCCATCCTTCCGCCGCAGCAACAGCAGCAGCGCCCAGTGGCACGCATGTCATTGCAGCCAGTCAAAGCTCCACCACCTCTGCAGAAGGGAGCTGTTTCTCTTTGACATCATCTCCCGGTCCAGATGCTCCTGCTCCTCGCTACTCATGGCGCCAGCAGTCGTTCAGTGAGGCGATTGCAAAGAGACAACAGTATGCGTCCAACCATCCTCAGGTGCAGAAGCTGACCATGCTCCTGTCCAAGTTGTTGGTGCTGCAGTCCCTCCCTTTCCAAATGGTGGACTCTGCACCGTTCAGAGAACTAATGGCTTGTGCTGAGCCGAGATGGAGAGTTCCAGCCGTAATTTCTTTTCCAAAAAGGCAGTTCCAGCACTTCATAAATATGTAGAACAGAAGGTGGGCCAGTCCTTGAGCTTATCGGTTTGTTCCAAGGTGCACGGCGCAGCGTGGACGTCTGGAGCTTTAACTACGGTCAGGTTCCAGTACATGTCCTTTACGGCCCACTGGGTGAATGTGCTTCCGGCCCAGGCACACCAACAACTTGGACATGAGACGGCGCTTTCTCCTCCACGTTGTCACACTGCGGCTCCTGCGCCAATGTCCGCCTCCTCCTCCACCACCACCACCACCATCTCAGCCTCCACAAGTACTGCTCCATCATACCACATGTGTAGGGCACAGCGGTGTCAAGCAGTTCTACACCTGGCTTGCCTCGGCGAACGAAGAAACAAAGGGGAGGAACTGCTCCGTGTCATGCAGCAAGAAATCGATGTGTGGCTTTCTCTGCGCCAACTGCAAATCGGAACCATGGTGATGGACAATGGGAGTAACATGGTGTCCGCGCTGCACCGAGGAGGGATGATCCATGTGCCCTGCATGGCGCATGTGTTCAATCTGGTTGTGAAAAGGTTCCTGAAGTCTTCCATCGATCTTCAGAAGATTCTGAAATATGGCCAGGAAACTGTGCATGCACTTCATCCATTTCCTACAAAGCCAGGAACCCTCCTCGAATTGCTGCGGCAGAACGGCTCCCCCAACACACTCTGTTGAAATGTTTCCACCCGTTGGAAATTTCCACCCTGACATGTTGGACCGAATGTATGAACAGAGAAAGGCCATTAACGATTTTTTGATGATCCAGGCGGACGGGGAGTACTCCGCTGTGTACTTTGATGTCAGCCAGTGGCAGCTCATGCGGGGACACCTGCCGTTTGTTGAGGCTATTTGAGGAGGCGACGTTTTTATTTGTCAGTCGCCAGGACTACGGGATGAATAACGTCATTCCACTGCTTCATGTCCTGGAACAGATGCTGAAAAATCTGTCTGGGCAGGGGACTGTAGACGTGGCGACTACATCTCGTGGCCACATGAGTCCGGTGGGGACTGAAATGGAGGAGGAGGAGGAGGACATTGGAGCAGAAGCTTGTCGGGTGAAATGAGTGGATTTTCTACCCAGGTGACAAGAGAGCAGGAGCAGCTGGAGGAGGTGGATGGAGATGAGGAAGACGAGGCAAATGACCCCCAAGCACCGTGGCAGTATACAGTGGAAATGGAGGCAGGGAGCCCCTCGGAGTCACTTGTGCAGATGGCCCGCAGCATGCTGATTTGCCTGGCTAGTGACAGCCGAATAGTCAGCATCCAACAGAGGGATGACTTCTGGCTCTCCACCTTATTAGACCCTTGCTACCGGTCCAAAATGGGAGCCTTTTTCCCAGCTATTGAGAGGGAGGACAAACTCAAATACTATGGGAAATCTCCGTGGGTCGTTGGCCGCTGCCTATGTGCGGCATCGTCCCTCCTCTGTCAGGTCTGACCGGGGGGTTCTTCAGCGCTCACGTACTACTGCCGGGGCTGCGGGAGGAAGGTGGGGGGGGGGGGTAGGAGCAGTACCAGCTCCTAAAGTAGTAAAATAAGTCTGGAGTCACTGATTAGCAGCTGCCTTCACCCACCGCGTGCGGAGGGCAGTAGCCAGCAGCAGCAGGATCTGGAGCAGTCCCTGAACCAACAGGTTGTGGCCTACTTGGACAGCACTCTGCCATCAGTTGAAGATCCGCTGGATTAGTGGCAGCCAACTGGATGTGTGGCCGCAACTTGCCGAGGTGGGCAGTGGAGAAGCTGTCCTGCCGGCAGTATGTGGCATCAGAGCGGGTGTTCCAGTGCAGCGGGGGCCATCGTTACCCCAAGGAGAACCCGCTTGTCCACGGGAAATGTGGAATGACTGCTTTGTCAAGATGAATCAGGCGTGGATCGGCCAGGATTTCCACAACACCAATGCCTTAGGCGTCAGACTACATCAGCCATGACGCCTCACCCAAACTGTGAGAAATTAGTCGGGGTTTTCAAATCCCTGCCTCAGCCACTTTTCTGATGCCCCCACCCGCCTGATGCCACACATCTGCTGACAGTTTCTCCATCTGCCACCAACCATCTTTACCAGGGACTGGTATTGCCACCCACCTCCACACTCTGTCATTGTGCCACTTTATGACCTCCTGCTGCTGTTGCTGGTGCCGTGACATCCACACTGTGTCATTTTGCCACTCTCTGACCTCATGCTCTTGCTTTCCCGCCCCTGTCACCTTCACTCTCTTCATTGTGTCACTCTGTGGCCTACTACAGTTTTTGCCACCTCCAGAATTTTCATTGTGCCATGTCTGACCTCATGCTGATGCCACCGTCACCTCCACTCTCTGTCATTGTGCCACTCTGTGGCCTACACCAGTTTTTGCCACCTCCAGAATGTCATTGTGCCAATCTCTGACCTCATGCTGGTGCCGCCGTCACCTCACTCTCTGTCAAATTTTGCCACTCTGTGGCTTACTCCAGTTTTTGCCACCTCCAGAATGTCATTGTGCACTCTCTGACCTCATGCTGCTGCTGCCATGACCTCCACACTGTGTCTTTGTGCCACTCTGTGGCCTACTCCTGTTTTTGCCACCTCCAGAATTTTTTTGTGCCACCCGTCTGACCTCATTTCTGCTGCTGCTGTGACCTCCACACTGTTTTCATTGTTTCCAAATCTTTGGCCTACTCCTTTTTTTTGCCACCTACAAAATGTCATTGTGCCACTGTCTGACCTCATGCTGCTGCTGTGGCTGCTGCCCTAACCTCCACACTGAGTCATTGTGCCTCACTGTGGCCTACTCCTGTTTTTGCCACCTCCAGAATGTCATTGTGCCACTGTCTGACCTCATGCTGCTGCTGTGGCTGCTGCCGTGACCTATACACTGTGTTATTGTGCCACTCTGTGGCCTATTCCTGTTTTTGCCACCTCCAGAATGTCCTTGTGCCACTCTCGACCTCATGCTTGCTGTGGCTGCCGCCGTCACCTTCACACTCTGTCACTAATGTTGCCACCTGAGCTCTCAGCTTGTTTTTTTCCAGCTTTCGCTGGCATGACTTTATCAGGCAACATTCCCCCAGTTTTTTGGTCAGTTTTGCTCTCTTAAGTGCCCAGGGAATTTTATAGTGAAGCGATTCTAATAGCGGCGGCAGTCATGTGCGTGTCATACTAAAACACAACATTGCATGAAGACCAAACCAAGCTTCCCCCTGCATATTTTTAAACATGGGCACAACGTTCTACAGCACCCTGCAGGCTCTGTGCAGCCTGGAAATAGTTTTTTTTTTTTAATGTGATTCAAACCCGAAGTAATTCGGACCGAAGTTATTTTTGTCGGGATATTCGGCGAAGTGAGCTAACCAAATTTTTGAGAAATTTGCCCATCTCTAGCCATCACTTCCGCTTTTTAAACACTTGTTGACATGGTAGGATCGATGGACTGCAGGACCAACTGAGCATTTTCCCTTCATTTGTTTGCTACCATTACTGTCATAATGAAGTCCATTTGGGGGTTTTCATACAGCCTGAAAACAAATTAGGGTGGGAAAGAAAACCTAAAACAAAAGTATTCTTCTCAGGGGCACCTGCTTTGATTTGTTGCTAAGTATGTATTGTATCACCTATATTTTGGTATATTTGGGACACCCCCCAAGCACTACTGTTTTAATACCTCTATACCATGACTGGATAATGCTACTATTCTGTGACTAAATTTAATCCCCTCTATGCTTTTAAACTAGAAAATTCCCAGCCCAAATGACTAAAATGGACTGGATAATTCACAAAAAAATTTAAAAATGGATAATGATTCAGTCAAGCAAATCACTGCACGGGCTCAGGAAAATTTCCCGGGAAAACCCTTGTCTGTGAACACAGTTTGATTGCAAATCACAAAAGCAAGATAAAGCTAATACAAAGAAGAAGCCATATATCAACACAATACAGAAAGGACACCATATTCTCTGAGCCAAAACTGATTTACAGTGGGCTGAGGCAAATTTAAAAACTGTTCTGTTGTCAGATGAATCAAAATGTGAAATTCTTCATGGAAACCATGAAAAACTGTTCTTGAAAAAAATAAAGCGCCAAGCCCTACATCTTAAATTTTTATAGGGGGATATAAGGGGTCAAAGGGCATGGGCAGCTTGCACATCTTGAAAAGTGCTATCAATACTGAGCAAATGACTAAAGATTTGGTTCACCACCCATTAAAAGTTGGACAACATGGACAATGGGTGGCTTTCCCCAAAAACTATGGAAAAAAAAATTTAATCCACCCCCAGCCATAAAAATAAATTTCCCAAAGGTTAATTAAACCCCAGAAAAATTGCAAATTTAAAACCTTGTATAAAATTAGCTTCACATTTTAGGTACTAAACTCGTGTAAAAATAACAATAAAATTTAATTGGGAATAATATTTTTTTTTAGATCACATTTTTAAAATTGTAAAAATTTTCATGGTATGAATAAAATAATTTTTTAAAATTGTCTTTTTTTTTTTTACGACATTAGAGGGTTAGAAAATTTATTTATTTTAATTTTCACATTTTAAAGGAAAATTTGAAAATATTTTTTTTTTTGGGGCCACTCCAGTTCTGACGTGGTTTTTAAAGGGGCCTGATGTTAGTTCCCCCCAAAAGTAAACCCCATTGAAAAAACAAGCCCCCTTTTAAGTATTTAAAACCTTTTTTGGGGGAAGTTTGATAACCCTTTAGAATTTCACAAAAATTTAAAGAAAAAGGTGGGGGGTTTAAAATTTCAAAATTTAACTTTTTTTGCAAAATTTTAAATATTTACCCAAATTTCACTGGAAAATACGGAAAATTTGTGATAGGTAAATCCCAACTTAATATAAATTTCCCCCCCAGGTCTGCCGTTTTTTTGAGAAAATCCCATATGGGGCCCCTAGTGCTTTTTGGCTAACCCATAAGCCCCGGGAATGGGGGGAGCCCCTACTTTTACTCTGGGGTCTCATTTTTAATGGGATTTTTTTTGGGCCCCATTTCAGGTTTGGGGACCCCAAAAGGTGCAAAAACTTAATAAACCCCCCCAAATAGACCGATATTGGAAATACCCCCCTTAAAGTGAATATATAAAGGGGGTGATTGAGTATATGGGACCCCACAGTGATTCAAAAAATTTTTTTTGAAAGGCTTGTAAAAATTTTAAAAAAACATTTTTTTTTCCAATAATTTGAAAATTTTAGCTTAAAATTTTTCCCATATAAAAAAGGAAATTTCCTGGAAAAAAAAACCCCTAAAATTTTTGTTAAGCAATTTTTCCAATTTTTCCGGAAAAACCCTACATGTGGGTTTTTTAAATGCTGTGTGGGCCATGGCAGGGGGCTTTTATAAGGGAGGGACGTATTTGGCTTTTGGGAAACGCAGATTTTAGGGGGGGCCATGTCGCATTTGAAAAGCCCCCAAAGTGGGCAGAAAAAAGGGGGAAACCTTCCAAAAATTTTCCCCCATTTTAAAATTCAACACCCATCAGGGATCTATCTAGGGGTTTTTACGTGCATTTTGGATGACAGGTGTTCCTAGTTTTTTTTTAGCATTGGGCAATGAAAAATGGGGGGGAAAAAAGCTGTTTGGTCATTGTTTTTTAAAGTTTTCAATTTTACAGCATTCGGGGTGGGGTGTAAATGATGTGAAAAACCCCTTTTTAATGGGGTGGGGTACAATTACAATGATATGGGATTTTATATAGTTTTTTCTGTTTTATTACTTTTACACAGTAAAAATTTACGTCTATAAAAAATTGCTTTTTGATGTTTTTTCCTATTTGCCCCAAAAAATTTTTTATTTTGCTGTGTGCGACTGTTTTTATGGGTTTTTTTTTTGCAGGTGGTTGAAGTTTTTATTTTGGGCCTTATGCGGGCATATGGGTTTCTATGTTACTTTTTTTTTTATGGTTTTTGTGAGATGTTTTGGGAAAAAAATACGCCCAAAATTTTGGGAGTGTTTTTATTTTTATTTTTTATAACAGTCACTGACGGTATATATGACTTGGTTAAACTTTAATCAGCGGTCAAAACAATTACACCGATATCCAAATTTGTTAAATTTTTTTATGTTTTACTGATTTTTTTACAAAAAAAAACTTTTATTAACCAGGAAAATTTGTTTTTTTCATCGCCCTAGTCCGGGGGCCATAAACCCCCCTTTTTCATTTTTTTGTGCTTGGAGCTGTTTTAGGGACTTGTTTTTTTTCAGATGAAGTTTGAGTTTTTTTTTTAGTATCATTTTTGGGGGGGACAAGGCTTTTTGATCGCTTTTAAAAACCATTTTTTGGAGGGGCCCGGGTGAAGGGAAAAATTTCTGCAATCCTATTAGGGGTTTTTTTTTTTTTTTTTTTAACCCGGGGGTCAGCATGAGTAAACCGTGATAAGTTATTTACTCTTTTGGGGCGCTAATTATGGCGTTCCCCATTTATTTTTGTTTTTTTTAAGTGAAAACATTTAAAAAAAAAAGGGAAAAATGTTTTTAGTGTGTAAAAAAAAAATTTTTTATGCATCGCTATTTTTCGAGAGCTATACATTTTTTATTTTTCCGTTATTTCAGAGCTGTATGAGGCTTTTTTTTTGAGGGATGAAGGCGTTTTAAATTGGGGAAAAATTTTTGGGGTTTATAGGGTTTTTTTATCGAAATTTTTTTTCCATTTTAGGGGTGGGGGGAAAGAACAATAATCTTAATTTTGTTTATTGTTTTTTTAGGGTTTTTTTTTTCAGCGTTCACGTACGGGTTTTAAATTTAAAATTTACCCGCTTTATAGGGCAAAGGGCGTTTTCGCCGCGCCCATACCAAATAGGGTTTTCTTTATTTATTTTTGATTTATTTTTGGGGCGATTGGGTTTGTAAAGGGGGAAAAAAAGGGGGGTTTTACGTATTTTTATTTTATTTTTTGTGTTTTTTTGTTTTTTAAAGTTTTTCACTTTTTTTTACTTTTTTTTTCACCTTTTTTTACGTTTTTTTTTACCCTTTTCCCCCCTAGGGGATTTGGAAAGGGATCTTTTTGATTTTTCATTCAAAAGGGGTTTAGTACTTTGCTTGTTTCTTTGAATGGTTCCTTTTACCAAAATTTTCCCGTCCGATTTTCCGGGGGGTGCCCAAAAGGGGACGGGCCGGGGGTGCGTGACATCATAGACAACCCGGAAAGGAAATTCCCCTTTCCCTCCCTGTTGCTGTAGGGAGGGGAGGAGCGCACGGGGTCGCCCCCATTTCCGGGGCGCTTTCTGCCGCCGACAGAGACGCAGGGGGAGCCCCTCTTTCCCCCTTCGTTCTCTTAATTATTGTTTTACCCCATGTCGCGGGGTAATTAAGGGGGTTTAAACCCGGGCCCCCCCCGGGGCTGAAACCCCGCGCGATCGCGCGAATTGCCTTAGAGTTCCGCGATCTCAGGACGTATTCCCTACCCTTTCCGGTTTGGGGAACCCCCAAAACCCCCTGGGACGTATGGATACGGCCCAAGGGCGTGAAGGGGTTAAAGAAGCAGATGGGCCGGGGAGGACTGTATCAAAAAAACCCAAAGGGGAAAAAGCAAAAAAACGGGGTTTATTGTCCAGAATGACCTACAATCGATTCTCACTGAACAGAAAGGATGACCGCTAGCAATGCTGGAGACATCAAGCCCTCACACCAATTATCAGGTGTTGTTTTTGGTTCATGATGTCCCCAATGTGACAGCGGATGGGGGGAATTTTTTATATCCCATTTCACATTGATCCCCTAAATGTTTTGGGTGATGCCATTAAGCTCCTTGTTAGAGATCAGCAAGTTGTGCAAAAAGTCCTGAAACATTGAACAGTTCATCCTGAAATTTCAACCAAAAACCAAGTATCCCTAACTTTGGGAGATGTGTAAATTATAACTTATATGTAGTAAAGGAAGTTAGAAATGTAACAAAATGTGTTTCAATTAACATATTGTTTAACATTGTGTCTCTTATTTTTAACTGGTTATTTAAATATAGGAGATATACAAAACAAAATGGCAATGAATACATCTGTGAGACCCGCAGTACTGAGCAACATATAGAGGTTTTAGAATATTTTTTGTTTTGATTCACATAACATCACTTTCTGAGAATACTTTGCCTACTTCAACAGGGCAATGCTAAACTCTGTCCTGCATCCATCACAACGGCATAGTTTCCAGAAGAAGGACTTGAGTGTAAACTGGACAACTGCAGTCCAGACCTTTCACCAATAGAAAAAAATTGGCACATTATGAGATGAAAACCCCAGCAAAGAAGAGCCAGGACCAATGAACAGCTAGAACATTAGACAAGAATTCGACAATGTTCCTCCCCCAAATCTCCAACAACTGTCTCCTCACTTCCCAGACGATTACAGACTGCTGTAAAGTGAAGAAGGTAGGTTACACAATGGTGGATATGGCCCTCACCCGACTTAAATTTTTCAAATGAAATGGATGATTATGTAAATTTTACTTTCTGATGTGTGTTCTTCATTTTTTTATGGATAAAAATATAGGGAGAAGAGATTTACAAATCATTGCATTCTTGTTTTCTTTACATATTACACCGGGTCTCAACTTTTTTGGGACTCAGGAAAAAGCAATAAGAGGATGTTTAGATGTTTGCACATGGATGGAGATTTTTATTCATCGGACATTATCAGGTCTTCCTCTGTAGTGAATCATGCACACCAGGTCCACACAGACCAGAGAGGGTAAAAGTCTATTATTACTAGCGGCTGTGAAAAAAAACAGAAATACTGTAGTTGGCCTGGTAGGTATGGATTCCTTTATGGGATGTGTTTCTGAATAGGCTGAAACCTATTTATTGTGCCACTAATGTATGTTAGAGAAGTCCCTAATGTGTGTATGCAATAATCTCTGTACAAGTGAATGCTAGATAGTGAACTGGCTACATTCAATCCTTTAGCTTCATAAATTGCATATAGACATCCAGTGAGGGAGATGCAATGGATAGGCTTTAGGTAGTTTATTGACTGTACCTTCAGAGATGACATTTAGAGGGTGACGTATAGAGGTCAAAACAAATTCCAGCTCTGTGTAACATGTCTGCTCCACATTATAGATACAGCAGCAAGACAGGATGTCACCTCATAGAACAGGAGGAGTAACAGAAGAGCAAAGATATATGGGAATTACATCATCAACATCTCACATAGCTATAAACAAACAGTGACAAGGGGTGGCAGTATAACATATCAAACATGGTATATATCACATATAACATTGAATAGACATAATAAATGAATCTTAGTTAGGAGTGATAGCTGGGACAGCACCTTATTCCAAATAAAATTCTTGCACTATGAGAAGGCCATAAAAAGACTGTTGCATATTATCTAGATATATAAAGTAACAGATCACCTTAGTTTTTATAACAAGGGTTTAAACCCCATTTAGGTAGGGTTTTTTTTCAAAGTTTTGCGTGTTTTATAGTTACCTTTATCACTGATAGGGGCGTAGCTGTAGGGGTGCAGAGGCAGCTACCTATCCATGTGATTCAGAGACTGCTTTCTCAGATACATTGTGCTTTAAGCTAGTAAGAAATTTTGGTCCATACAATTCTTGTTTGTTTGTGAAAAATATAAAAATATCATCAAAATTTAGAAAAACTTGCCATTTTCAAAGTTCAAAAGTTTCTATGTGTAAGACAGATAGTTATTCCACTCAAAATAGTTTATATCTAGTATCTACCATATGTCTACTGTAGATTGGCATAATTTTTTAAATGTCTCTTTTACGACATTAGTGGGGCTGAGAAATGTAGTAGTAATTTTTCACATTTTGCAACACTGATTTTATTAGGGACAAGTCCAGTTCGGATGTAGCTAGGCTTCTGGGCTGTCAGGGAAGAAATCAGAGCCCAATGGGGATTTTTCCTTAGCTGAAGCAACTAAGGGGTTAATAAACCACAGAGCTCACTCCAGCAGTGGCTGATGCAGCATAGGGCCTGCTGCAATGTACAGCTGGTCCCATGTTGCGATTGTCCAAGACATACCCATACATCCATTTGAGGGAAGTCACTTCCTGCTAGGACGTATGGGTACGTCCATTGTTGGAAAGGGGTAAAGTGTAGTTTATGATTACTATGTAATTTCAATATGATGTTGCATATGATTTAAAGTGGATGCATGAAGGTCTATTAATCAGAACAAAGGGTCTGATGAGCACAAAGTACCTGTTGAAGGTTGATACAATGCTTCACGTAAATTAATTATGTGCTTTATGTGCTTTATGCTTGGTGCCAGTTAGAGATGGGCGAAGTTCTCAAAAATTTTATTCGGTGACGTCGCTGAATTTCCCGACAAAAATAAATTCGGTCCGAATTACTTCGGGATGAATCTCGTTAAAAAAAAGGTATTTCCAGGCTGCAGAGAGCCTGCAGGGTGCTGTAGAACGTTGTGCCATGCTTATATATACAGAGGGAGCTTGGTTTGATCTTCATACAATGTTGTGTTTTAGTATGACACGCACAAGACTGCCGCCGCTCTTAGAATCGCTTCACTATAAAATTGCCTGGGCACTTAAGAGGGCAAAACTGACCAAAAAACTGAAGGGGGAATGTAGCCTGATAAAGCCATGGCAGCGACAGCTGGAAAAAAACAAGCTGAGGGCTCAGATGGCAACATCAGTGACAGAGTGTGGAGGTGACGGCAGCAGCCACAGCAGCATGAGGTCAGACAGTGGCACAATGATATTCTGGAGGTGGCAAAACAGGAGTAGGCCACAGAGTGGCACAATGACACAGTGTGTAGGTTACATCAGCAGCCACAGCAGCAGCATGAGGTCAGACAGTGGCACAATGACATTCTGGAGTTGGCAAAAACAGGAGTAGGCCACAGAGTGGCACAATGACTCAGTGTGGAGTTCACGGCACCAGCAGCATGAGGTCAGAGAGTGAAACAATGACATTCTGGAGGTGGCAAAAACAGTAGTAGGCCACAGAGTGGCACAATGACAGAGATTGGAGGTGACGATGGCAGCAGCATGAGGTCAGAGGAGTGGCACAATGACTTTTCTGGAGGTGGCAAAAAAGGAGTAGGCCACGAGTGGCACAATGACAGAGAGTGGAGGTGACGGCGCAGCAGCATGAGGTCAGAGAGTGGCAAAATGAAAATTCTGGAGGTGGCAAAAACAGGAGTAGGCCACAGAGTGGCACAATGACAAGAGGAGGAGGTGACGGGGGGCAGCAGCATGAGGCCCGACAGTGCACAATGACATTCGGGAGGTGGCAAAAACAGAAGTAGGCCACAGAGTGGCACAATGACCAGTAATGGAGGTCAGGGGCAGCAGCAGCATGAGGACAGACAGGGGGCACAATTACATTTGGATGTGGCAAAAACAGGAGTAGGCACAGATGGCACAATGGACAGAAAGTGGAGGTGATGGCGGCAGCAGCATGAGGTCAGACAGTGGGCACAATGACATTCTGAAGGGGGCAAAAACAGAGTAGGACAAGAGTGGAAACCAATGACCACAGTGTGGAGGTCATGGCAGCAGCAGCATGAGGTCAGAAGTGGCACAATGACATTCTGAGGTGGCAAAAACAGGAATAGGCCAAGTAGGGGCCCAAAATGACAAAGAGTGGAGGTCACGGCCGCAGCAGCATGAGGTCAGACAGTGGTACAATGACATTCTGGAGGTGGCAAAAACAGGATTAGGCCACAGAGTGGCACAAAGACACAGTGGGGAGGTCATGGCAGCAGCAGCATGAGCTCAGACAGTGGCACAATGACATTCTGGAGGTGGCAAAAACAGGAGTAGGGCCACAAAAAGTGTGCAAAAGGGACAGAGAGTGGAGGTGACGGTGGCAGCAGCATGAGGTCAGACAGTGGCAACATGACATTCTGGGGTGGCAAAAACTGGAGTAGGCCACAGAGTGGCACAATGACAAAGAGTGGAGGTGACGGCGGCAGCAGCATGAGGTCAGACAGTGGCACAATGACATTCTGGAGGTGGGCAAAAAAGGATTAGGCCACAGAGTGGCAAAATGACACAGTGGGGTGGTCACGGCAGCAGCAGAAATGAGGTCAGACAGTGGCACAATGAATTTGGAGGTGGAAAAAGCAGGAGTAGGCCAGAGTGGAAACAATGACAGAGAGTGGAGGTGCGGTGGCAGCAGCATGAGGTCAGACAGTGGCACAATGACATTCTGGAGGTGACAAAAACAGAAGTAGGCCACAGAGTGGCACAATGACACATTGTGGAGGTCATGGCAGCAGCAGCATGAGGTCAGACAGTGGCCAATGACATTCTGAAGGTGGAAAAAACCGGGAGTAGGCCAAGGGGGGTCAAAAGACAAAGAGTGGATTGACGGCGGCCGCAGCATGGTTTGACAATGGCACAATGACATTCTGGAGGTGAGGCACCCCAGCATGAGGCAGACAGTGGAAAATGACATTCTGGAGGTGGAAAAAGAACAGGAGTGGGTCAAGATGGCACAATACACAGTGTGGGGGTCACGGCAGCACAGCATGGTAGAAGTGGCTAATGATTTCTGGAGGGGGAAAAAACAGGAGTAGCCACAGAGTGGCACAATGACAGAGAATTGATGACGGCGGAGCACATGGGCAGAGGTGCACAATGACATTTTGGAGGTGGCAAAAACAGGAGTAGGCCACAGAGTGGCACAATGACAGAGAGTGGAGGTGACGGGGGCGGCAGGAGCAGTGAGGTCAGACAGTGGCACAATGACATTCTGTCTGGAGGTGGCAAAACAGGAGTAGGCCACTGAGTGCACAATGACAGAGAGTGTAGGTGAACGTTTGCAGGAGCAGAGGTCATACTGTGGCACAAAGACATCTGGAGGTGGCAAAATCTGAGTAGGCCACAGATGTTGCACAATGAAAGGAGAGTGGAGGTGACGGCGGTATGAGCAACAGCATGAGGTTCAAGAGAGTGGCACAAATGACAACAGTGTGGATGTCAAGGCAACCAGCAACAACAGCAATCAGGGCATGATGTCATAAAGTTGCACAACTTACAGTAGTGTGTAGGGACAGTGGACAGCAACATGAGGGTCAGATAGTGCACAATGACATTCCTGAGTGGCTAAAAGAGTGATTAGGCCTACGGAGTGGCACAATGAGTACAGAGAGTGGATGGACGGTGGCAGGAGCGAACACAAATGAGGTTCAGATAGTGGCACAATGACAGTTGTGGAATGTCACGTGCACCAGCAACATCAGCAGTCAGCATTAGGTCATAAAGTGGCACAATTACATGGTGGTGGAGGTGTGTTGCAATACCATTCCCTTGTAAATGATGGTTGGAGGCAGATTGAGAAACTGTCAGCATGATGTGTGGACTCATCAGGCGGTGTGGCGGCGAGATCAGAATAGTGTTCTGAGGCGAGGTAGTTGAACTCAGTACTCATTTCCTCACAGTTTTGGGTTAGGTATCATGCTGATGTAGTCTGACCGCCTAAGGCATTGGTGGTGTGGAAATCTGCGGCCGATCCACGCCTATTCATCAACACAAAGGTCAGTCATTCCACATTTCCCGTGGACAACGGGTTTCTCCTTGGGGTAACTATTGCCCAACCCCTCCCCGCCGCACTGAACCCCCGCTCTTATGCCGACACTATGGCCGGGCAGGACAGCTTCCCACTGCAAACCTCGCAAGTTGCGGCCACGACATCCAGTATTGGCGCCCAGTAGTCCATCGATCTTCTAACTGGGGTGGCAGAGTGCTGTCGCAAGTAGGCCACCACTCTGTTGGTTCAGGGTCTGCTCCAGGACTCTGCTGCTTGCGGCTGGCGACTGCCCTCCTCACTAGGCGGTAAAGTGAAGCTGCTCATATCATTGACTCACAGACTTAGGTTGCTGCTGATGGAGCTGTATCTGCTCCTAGCCTCCACCACCATTCCCCCAGCAGCCGCAGGCAGTCAGTACATGTAGCCTGAAGGAACCCACCCCGTCAGACCTGTTCCAGAGGAGGCGGACGATTGCAGCACATAGTCAGAAGCTGCCAACTGACTATGGAGGTATTTCCCTATAAGTAATTTCAGTTTGTCCTCCCACTAATAGCTGGGAGAAAGGCTCCCATTTTGGACCAGGAGGTTGACGGGTAAGCGAGGGTCCAATAGCGCGTGGAGAGCCAGAGTCCATCACCTCTGAACCCGGATGGATGACTATTCTTACTGATCACTAGCCAGGCAAATCAGCATGCTGCAGTTCCATCTGCACAAGTGTCCCTCCGAGGGGCATCCCTGCCTCCAACTCCACTGTATACACGCCACGGTGCTTAATGCAGGTCAACCTGCCTCGTCTTCCCTCATCTTCCATTCTACCTCCACACGTGCTCCTGCTACCTCCTCTCTTGTCCCTGGGTAAAAATCCACTCTCCACGTGTCATTTCACCATACCAATGCTTCTGTTCCTCCTCACCTGACCTTTTCATCACCCACGCGTTACTCATGTTGGCCGTCGCGAGATGTAGCTCGCCACATTCTCCATGTCCATGCCCCGACAGATTTTTCAGCATCATGTCCAGGACATGAAGCATGTGGGAATGACGTTATTTCACGTCCCTTAGACCTGGCGACTGGCCAAGTAACTGTTGCCATCCTCGAAAGGGCCTACGAACAAAATGGCAGGTGTCACGCATGGACTGCCACTGGCCTGATCATCAAATGTTACACAGGGTCAGTAATCCTGTCGTACCTGGATCATCAAAAAATCAGTTAATGGCCATCTCTTTCCATACATTCTGTCCAACATTGTCATCTGGAATCTCCACCGTGTGGAAACTCCTCATCACAGATTGCGTTGGGGGAGGCCTTCCTGCCTCAGCACTGCATAGCTCGAGGATGGTGCTGCTGGCTTGTAGGAATGGGATGAAGTGCATGCCAGTGTTCCCTGGTCATTTTCAGAAATCTTCTGAAGAACGGACGGTGGAAGACCTTCAGAAGCCTTTTCACAACCAGAAAGGAACACTGTGCGCCATGGCATGGCGCATAGACCATACCCTCCTCGGTGCAGTGCGGCACCCATGTACTCCCCATTGTCCCGTCACAATGGTTTTGATCTTGCAGTTGGCGCGGAGAAATGCCACAACAATCAGATTTCTTGGCTGCATGACGCGAAGGCAAGTTCCTCCCCCCCCTGTGTGACTTTCGTTCGCCGAGGCAAGCCAGGTGTAGAACTGCGTGGACAACCGTGCTGGTGCCCTACACATGTGGTAATTTTTTGGGGGTGGGGGGGGAGGGGGGAAGATGAGCAGCTACACGTGGAGGCTAGATGTGTGGTGGTGGTGGAGGGAGAGGAGGCGGACATTGGCGCAGGAGCCGCAGTTTGACACGTGGAGGAGAAAGCGGCGTCTCCTGTCCAAGTTGTTGTGTGCTTGGGCCCGGAAGCCGCATTTACCTACCAGTGGGCCGTAAAGGACCATGTAACTGGCCTGACCGTAGTTAAAGCTCCAGAAAACGTACTACTGCCCTGTGCACCTTGAACAAACGAAAAGCAAAAGGACTTGCCCACCTTCTGTTCTATCATATTATGAAGTGCTGGTACTCTGCCTTTTTTGGAAAAAATTACGGCTTGGATACCTCCATCTCGTCTCGGCACAAGCTATTAGTTTCACTGAACAGTGCAGGAATTCCACCATTTGACAAAAGGAGGGGAACGCTGCAGTACCAACAATATGGACAGGCAAGCACGGTCAGCTTCTTGCCCTTAGGCATGGTTGGACGCTTATTGTTGTCCTTTGCAATCACTCTCGCTTGAACGACTTGCTGCGCAATGAGTGCGAGGATCAGGAGCCAATCTGGACCGGGAGATGATGTCAAAGAGAAACATCTTCCCTTCTGCAGAGGTGGTGGATGCCTGACTGGCTGCCAATGGCATCGTGCCACTGCACTGCTGCTGCTGTTGCTTGGCGGCCAGGATGGACTACCAATCTGATCAATACGTTTATCCCCTCCCCAGGCCACCAGAATCGTGACGCTGCATGTGTTGACACAGGGCGTGGTGCCAACGGTTATCTCCCAGGCTCACTGAGTCACTTTTCTGCCTGACAGATTCTAACATATAACCAATATTCGGCTTCATTCCGGTGTCTTAGCAAAGAAACTGCCACACCGCCAAGTAGCTGATTTTAACCGCCAACACGATCCTCACTAGTGACTACTATGCCGCCCAGCCCATGCGGCTGAGGCTTCCCCTGTGCCGTCTACATCCTTAGACCTGCGAAGCGGGTTTTTTAACCCTGTGGCCGGAGCTTTGGCTTTCCCGACCCTCACAACCCTGCTGCTATCCTTCTGACTCACGGCACTTTCTGGCTTCACCGCTGCTGACGCGCAAGCTGAGCCCATCTTCTCCTGACGATGAGAAGCCCCTTGCCTCACTCAACCGGAATCACCAAGTGCGTCCGGCTACATCATCATCTATTTTGTGTGGTCCTCGTCACACGCTGTCCTCATCACACCGGTCTTGGTATGCAGAACTGACCCCTCTCAACATGACCTCCCCATGCCACACTCAACATCTATATTCAGCCGCCTACTGCAAGAAGACAGGGATATTGGCCCATTTCTTCTGCGCCAAGTAGCTGCTGACTGCCCTCCCTCAAAGTTGTTCCATGTGATTATCACAACGATCATCCTAGCGACCACACTACCAGTGTCTCGCGGCCTGCGACCGCCCAACCACATAGTATATCTCTACCGTGCCTTCAGAGGGAACTCGGATGGACAGAGGCCTGTTGAGAACAGGTGAGGGCCGCTGACACCACCCCGGGTCCATTCCAACTATAGTTGTGTCTGAACGTTCCCGACCGAACTCGTGGCCGGGGTTGTCAGAATATGTCACTGGAGGAAAGTGGATGAACCTAGTCAAACCAATCAAGAACGCTTTGGTTGCTAGTTAAGCACAAGGCCGCTTAGAAGACAGCGGCAGTTTTGGCCTCACCTAGTGACCCCTGCGTGCGATGTCCCGTTAGCTTGTGCCTGGAATGTTTGTGGCCTCTGCCACTCGCGAGGAGTAAGAGCCTCCACCTCTCTGGTCTGACATACTGTTTTTTCTAAAATGTACAGGACGCTGTTGATGAAGATATCTGTATATGAACAATACACACCCTGTATTTGACTCCAATGACCCACTAAGAACATGGTTAACTCTTGGATTATAAAATGCGCTCTACACACATGGGCAGAAAAATTGACGTTGTATGTGTCCGTTTAAAAACAGCTGTGTAATTTTACTGGAATATAAAAAAGCAAATACATGCTTAATTAACCTTCGGGATATGAATTATGCTACATATTTCTTCTGTGGCGGTTAAAAGACACAGTACTTCGTTTTACTGAGTACAACTGCAAGAAAAACACTAAGTTAACCATTGATATGTAATTGGAGCAAACGTATTGAGCAGTGCCAAAAATAACTAGCGAGCTTTGTAGCTGTGTTACAATGGCGAGTTTTTAAAGCTACACAACAAAAGGAAAACTTGTAATTAACCTTCGCTTGTAAATTTACAAAGGGAAAAAAATTTATTTTTGGGGGGTAAAAATAAACGTTTTCTTTTAGTCACCCGCACAAACAATGTTAATTAACCCGGGTTTGAAAATTGCGAAAAAAGAATTGGAAACCAAAAACTACGAGCTTTGTAGATGTTACAATGGCTGTCTTTTTACGCTACACAAAAAAAAAGGAAAACTTGTAATTAACCTTAGCTTGTAAATTATGCTACGGGAAAAAATGATTTTTTGGCGTGAATAAACGTTTTTTTTTAGTCCCCGGCAGCAGAAAAAACGTTTAAATTTAAACCCCCGGGATGTAAAATTGCGCAAAATAATTACCCCAAAAAAAATACCATTTTTTAGTGTGTTACAATGGTTTTTTTTTACGCTACACAAACAAAAGGAAAACTTGAAATTTAAACCTTTAGCTTGTGAATTATGCTACGGAAAATGAGTTTTTGGCGGTGAAAAAACTTTTTCTTTTAGTACCACAGCAGCGAAAAAGCAAATTTAAACCCCCCTGGATGAAATTGCGCAAAAGAATTGAGCAACCAAAAAATACCACTTTGTACGTGTTACAAGGGCGTGTTTTTTACGCTACACAACAAAAAAAAAACTTGTTTTTAATCTCGTTGTGAATTATGCTACAGGAAAAATTTTTTTTTTGGGGCGGTGAAATAAAACGTTTCTTTTAGTCAACACAGAGCGAAAAAACGCTTAATTAACCCTGGTTTAAAATTGCGCAAAAAGAATTGAGCAACCAAAAACTACCAGTTTTGTAGCTTGTTACAAGGGCGTGTTTTTTACGCTACACAACAAATAAAAAATTTGAAATTTTAACCTTCGTTTGTGAAATTTCAAAGGGAAAAAATTTTTTTTTTGGCGTGAAATAAACTTTTTCTTTTAGCCCCACAGCAGAACAATGTTTACTTAACCCCCGGGATGTAAATTGCCAAAAGAATTGAGCAAAAAAAAACTACGGCGTTGTATTGTGTTACAATGGCTTTTTTTTTTACGCTACACAAAAAGGGGGAAAACTTTAAAATTAACCCTTCCTTGTAAATTATGCTCAGGAAAAAGTAGTTTTTGGGGGTTGAAAAAAACGTTTTCTTTTAGTCACCACAGCGCAGAACAACGCAAATTTAAACCCCCTGGATGAAAATTTGCGAAAAAGAATTGAGAAACCCAAAAACTACCATTTCTAGCGTGTTACAATGGGTTTTTTTTTACGCTACACAACAATAGGATAATTTGAAATTAACCTTCGCTTGTGAATTATCTACAGGAAAAATGTTTTTTTGGCGGTGAAATAAACGTTTTTTTTTTCACCACAGCAGCAAAACAACGGCTTTTAATTAACCCCTGGATGTAAATTGGCAAAAAAAATTGAGCACCCAAAAACTACTAGCCTTTTGTATTGTGTTAAAATGGCGTTTTTTTTTACGTACCAACAAAAGAAAAACTTGTAATTAATCGTCGTTGGAATTTTTGCACGGAAAAAGTATTTTTGGCGGTGAAATAAACGTTTTTTTTTTTAGCACCACAGAGAGAAAAGCTTAATTAACCCCTGGATGTAAATTGCGCAAACAATGACAACCAAAAACAACCAGCTTTGTAGCGTGTTACAAGGGCTTGTTTTTTACGCTACGTCAGGTACTCCCCCCCGGGCACCTTCCCCCCTTAATGGGGGGACTGCAGGGTTAAGTCGGGCCCGGCCCACACCCGGGGAGAGTTGCTGCTCTTGAGCCGGGGAGTACAGCTCTCAGGACCAATCGGAGGGCCCAGATGCCGCACCAATCAGCGCGGGGGCGGTTCCGGGCAGACCTTTTTAAACCTCCTCAGTTCCCTGGGCCCTTGCCTGTCAAGGTTTTCCCTGGCGTTTTCCCTTTTAAACCTGTTTTTGCGTTTTTTCCCCTGTGTTTTCTGACCTCGGCCCGTTCCTTGACTTCGCTTTTTTTTCTTCTGATTCTGTACTGCACTCCTGACCCGTGTTTCCCCTCCCGGCGTTTCAAACTACTTTTTGCCTCACGTTTCTTGGCTTATCCGTTTATTCCAGTTGCCGTCGGACTGTTTGACATTGGGTTTTCCCCCTAGGGCCCCTCACTTAGAAACGTAGGGACTGTCGTCCATTTGGGGTGGGCCTTAGGGAGCACCCCAAGAGGCAGGGACAGTGGGGGGGTAATGGGCCCCTCACCCCTCTACTGACAGTTTTGACAGGCAAGCCGTTATGCCTCCCAAAACCAGAACGCATGACGGATTGGTAGAGCAAATGCAGGGGGGGACCAGTTTGTCCAGGATCTGCATGGGGAGTCCAGCAAGGAGACCTCACAGGGTGCCCCTCAGGCCCAGACTCCCCGGCATCCCCCTTTCCCCTGTTGTGGAACCCCCTATCCATTACCCGATAAGTTTTTCGGGGGCAGGGGAGGTTTAAGCTTCAAGGAAAGGATCCGGTTGTTTTTTGCCCGACCAGTACCTCAGGGAAGGAAGACAAGGGTTAATTATCATATCCCTTCTCCAAGGGCCCCCCAGGGGTGGGCATTCTCCCTTTTCCCCTGACTCCCCGAGTATTCTTTGGGACCGGTTCTTTTACCCCTGGATTGCTTTTTGCGACCTGGATAAGGGTGGGGGTGGCGGACCGCTCACCTCACGAGACAGGGCAAAGGACAGTAGAGGGTATTTTTTGTTTTCCCGGCGTTGATGTGTTCCATCAGGTTTTGTTTGACCCCCCCTTTCCGGTGTCATTTTTGGTTTGGGGGAATAGCCGACCAAAAAAAGGACTTGTTGGTGGCTTCCCCAAACCCCCTGGCACCTGGATGAGGCTATGGGGGCCAACGTACCCCCTGGACTAAACTTTAGGGAGGCTCGGGAGAAGTCATTACCCCGTTCCCCTTGTTTTCACTCCGCGGGCTCCTTTCTACCCCCCGCCCTCAAACCCCAGCTGAATCGGAGATCCCCCTTGGAGGGCCTTTTCCCAAGGTTTGGGGCCCATCTTGCTGGCAGCACCAGGGACCCGGGGACATCTCGCCGCATTCAGGGACTCTTTTTCTACTGGGGCCCGGGAGGGGGGTTTCCTAAATCCGTGGTGTCCCAAGAGGAAGCCCCAACCGGAAACCCCAAAATAGGTGACTCGGGGGAAGGTCAAAGGCGAACGGGTATTTCCTAGGGTGTCAAAAAAAATTGGGTTTGTTTCCAAATTAAGATTTATATTTTTTTCCCCAGTTTTGGTTCTGGGATGGTTTTTGGGGAAATTCGGGGTCACCCTTCAAATTTTTGGGGGACCCCAGCTTTGGTTTTAAGTTTTTGGGGGCCCTTTCCCTTGGAGGTTTTTTAAATCAGATTGGGTTTGCGGGTAGTGGAAAAGGAGGATCGATTCAAACCCCGCTGTCCCAAGGGCAAGGACCAATATTTTTTTCCCTGAACTTGAGATGTGGTGGGGATCTTTTGCAAACGGGGGATTTGGGTACCCTGTTTATCTTTGGGGGGCTTCCCTGCGGATGTGGTGTTAGGGGGGGCCCGGGGCTTAAAAAACCCACAACCCAAGTGTTTGGGACGGGAATTTCCCGGGGAAAACTATTTCAGGGGGGGTAAACAGTGTATTAAAGAAATGTCTTCCGGTCCTTTCCCTTGGAAATTTATGGAAAATTGAGCAGTTTCCCCTCCTTTTTTGGCGACTTGGGCTGTGGTGTTTTCCAAGTCACAGTTGAGCAGTTACCCCCGCATAGGCCCTATTTTTGGGTGCCTTTGAACATTGGGGGTGGATATCCAAAAGGCAGGATATAAAATCTGTCGGGTCCGGAGAGACTCCCCGAAGCAGTATTTTAGGGATCAACAGAAGGGTCATATCCGACCTTCGGGGGCCCCCTATGGTGGGGGGGTTTTTTTTTTGGGGGAAAAAGAAAGAGGGGAGTCTCCGTCCTTGGCTTTGGGCTACCGTAAACCCTCAATAAGGTAACGGTAAAAAACCCAAATTACCCCTTTAAACCTTTGATTCCCGACCCTGTTTAATAAAGATACAGGGAAAAAAGGGGTTTTCCCAAAAATTTGGATTTAAAGGGGGGCTTAAACCTTATTGAATCAAAAGGGGGGGCCCAAAGGGAAAAAATGCTTTTAATACTCCGGAGGGTAAATTTGAATCCCTTTGGTGATGCCTTTTGGGTTATCCCCAAAGCCCCCGCGGCCCTTCCCAGAACCCTTTGTAAATGATGTTTTTCCCGGGAACTCATTGGTCATTGTAGGGTTGGTTTTTCCCTTAGGGCTTTTTAATTTACTCGCGGGACTGGGTTCACACTTTAAACCATGTGCGGCAAGTTTTGCAGATTTTGGGGCCCAAAATTAGTTTATTTGGCAAGCTTTGAAAAATGTTTTTTTGGGGGTTTTAGGGGTATTTTTTTGGGGGATCCCTTTTTTGACTCCGATTCTTTTTGGGTTTGGATCCGGGGAAGGTAAAGGCAATTCTTGTTTGGGGTTTCCCGCCCTTTCCCCCCTAAAAGTTTTTACATGGGTTTCCCTGGGCTTCCCCCAAATTTATTTTAAAAAAATGTATTCAAAAATTTTTCTGTTTTTGGTTCCCCCTTTAAACCTGATATGACAAAAAAGGGGGTTAAAATTTATCAGTAATTGGGAAACCCGGGGGTTTTAAATTTTCGAAAAGGAAAAAAGGGATTGTCTCCCCAAACGGGTTTCAAAGAATGAAATGAAAGAATTTTTTTGTCACCTTCCTGGTTTCCCTTACTAATTTGAATAAGCCCATACTTGTACACTATTTTGGGTGCTTTCAAAAGCAAATTTTAGATTAAAATTGGGTTTCTCAAACAAATTTTTTTTTTAAAGGGATTTCCCTTATTGTTTCCCCAAAAAAAAAGCCAAATTTTTACAGAGCTGTTTATTTAAAGATAAACCCCAAGCTTTTTACTGTCTGGCAGAAACGGGAAACACTGACTTGACACTGGGACCTGTGTGTTTGGACTCCCTCTGTTTTCTCATTGAACAAAAGCCCCGGGGAAATTTTTTTACAGGTCTTTTAACTGGGGGAAAATAAAAATAGCCATGGGGGTAATAAATTCATTTGTACCTCTTTAGGGAAAACAGGGAACAATGCAATATTTTTGGGGAAAATGTTTTTAAATTTTTGTGTTCCCTAAAATTTTTGAAAGTATTTTTGTAGCGAGAAAACCCCTTTTAAAGCAATTTTTTTGCCCAACCCCCGGGTTATTCAAAGCCGACCCCCACAAACCCTTTCGTCGTGGAGGTAAAGCCTCCGATTTTGGGGTGGGGGCCAGCCCCTTCTCAGGGGATCAGTTTGCTTTTTCTAATCCCCCCCTTGGGGGGGCCCCCTTTTTTCCCGTAAATTTCCCCTGCGGAGGGAAATTTATGAGGGTGGGGAAGGGGGAATTTTGGTGGCGTTTAAGTGGGCCCCTCGGGGAAGGCCCCCAACTTCCTCGAGGGAGCCCAAAACCACCAGTCCCCCTTTTTAACCGATCTAAACCTCCCTTTTTTAGAGAAGGCCAAAAAGGGTTTGAAACCCTCCCCAGGCACGTTGGGCTTGGGTTTTCATTCTTTTAAAAATTTTTTGTTTTTAAACCTATGACCGGGTTCTAAGAAAGGGTCAAAGTTGACGCTTTTCGAAAAGTTTTTTGTGCCAGTCACTCATCCGGGGATGACCCGGTTCCTTTTTTCCCAAAGGGAAAAGGGTTTTGTCTCAGCCATTTCACCCGACAAAAGCCACAGAGATAAGCCCAAAACCAGAAAATTCAAGTCCCAAAAAGACTTCCCGGAACTTTTTATCAAAACATATTTTTAAACTCCCAGGGGCTACCTAAAAAAATTTTGTGTTGATAGAGGAGTTCAATTTTTTTCCCCTGTTTTGGAGAGCTCTCTGTAAGTCTCTGGGTATCACCCGTCCTTTTCTTCTCCCTTTCCCCTGAGCCAATGGGAAAGATGGAGAGGGTGAATAAAAATTTTAAAGAAAAAACCCCGATGTTTTTGTCTCCGTTTTCGGGCAGGGAACGGGGTGAAATACTTACCTTTGGTAGAATTGGCTATTAAAAACCAGGATATTTGTTGTCTGGGGTTTCTCCATTTTTCTGTAATTACGGTCCTCCAAAGAAAAGCTTTCATTTTTGGGTGCTACTTCTGAAAAAAGTGGGGTGGATGTCGTCTTAACATCTGTGCACTGCCCGGGGCCCCAAATTTCCCGAAGAATTGGCGAACGCCCAGAAACATCCGAAGGAGAAATGTATAAAAAGGCGAAATTTGGGTTTTTAGGATTTAAGGTTGGTTATTAAGGTTTGGCTGTCTCCCCCGGTTCTCCGGCCCAAAAGGGTCCCTTTTGGGAAAAGTTTGCGCTGCCTTTGGGGGAACCCGAAAAAATTTCTGGAAGTGTTTAAAAACCAGTGACCTCCCGTCCCCAAGTTACCCTCGGGTTTCGGGTTCAAAAAATTTGTTTTTTCCCCCGGCCCTTCTCCTGAAGGGGTAGGGTTTCCATCTGTTATCCCCCCCAGTTTAAAACCCCCCTTCCCCTGGGAGATTTTAAAGGGGGGAAAATTGGAGTATGAAGGGGGCTGGAACCCTTTTGACTTTCGAAAAGGTTAAAGGGTCATTTGTTTTATACCCTTGTGTTTTGGGAAAAGGTTAGGGGCCTGGGGAGGTCGTGGGTTCCTGTAAGTCCTTGCATTCCGAATCCCTTTACCCAAGGTATTCCCGCGCTCACCCCAGAGAGCCCTGGACCGGGTAAAGGGGGTTTTGGCCCCCCCAAAAAGGGGGGGGCTGTCGGTTTACCCCGCCCGGGCAGTTTCCCCACCCGTTTTTTAATGCAGCAAACCTGCGGGGGTTAAGTCTGGCTTGGGAACCAAAAAAAACCGGGGGGGAGTTGCTTTTTCCTGACCCAAAGGGTGCCCAGTTTTTCAGGAACAATCGGGGGGCCCGGGAATTCCCCGCACCAATCAGCTGCGGGGGGGGGTGTCCGGGCAAACCCTTTTAAAACCCTCCTCAGTTTTCTTAACCCCTTGTTTTCCCAAAAGGTTTTTCCCCTGCGGTTTTTCCCCTTTATCCTGTTTTGCTTTTGGTTTTCCTGGTTCTGCCTGGCCCTTTTCCTTGACTTCGCTTTGTTGTTCGACCCCTGTATTTCGCCCCCTAAGGGTTTTTGGACTCCGGCTTTTTCTGACATTCGTTTGCCCCCGGGTTTTCTTTGGTTTAAAATCCGTTTACCTCACCGTTGCCGACTGGGGACTGTTTGACATTTGGGTTTTCCCCCTGCCCCCCCTCATTGGGTTAAGCGTAGGGATTTGTGTCCTTGGGGCCCGGCCCCTAGGGAAAACACCCAATTTCCCAGGGACAGGGGGCCCGGGGAACAGTCAGGGC